>ML813939.1:83492-100825 GCA_009831015.1 Picea engelmannii
GCTTCCCTAGGAGTAAGCCTAGACGGAAGAGGTTCAAGCCAAAGTGACAGCGTGGGCTTTGAACCTAGGCATTGTGCCTCCAAGGACACACTAAGTGAGCAGGACTTAGCTCACGTTTGCAAGTGTGTATAAGGACGGCAACAAAGCCCATCAGGTGGGTGTTGAGACCCCATTAGGGGGTAGAGATAGGACAGGACAGAGATGGATCAGGGGCTTTGCACCATAGGAGAAGAGGACATTCCACCAGAGGCACTTTGGCAGAGCTTAACCTAGGGGGATTGACCCTCTTTCAGTGGAACTTTGGCCTTGGAAGGCCTGGAACGTCACCCTTGATGACCATGATGTCATCCAACGTATTGGACATCTTGGGAGGCAGACTGGGCAGTGTTGGCACGTGTGGCATGATGGAGGAGCCCAAGGAGGGCTAACGTTTTGCTCCAGGATGCTCCATTTGCCCTAAAAGGGGCTAACGTCTCCTTTGGAGGGGCTAGATCTTTCTTTTCAGCTTGATTAAGGTTTTAATTTAACATTTTAATGTAAAACAGTATGATTTTAGTATTTTGGCCTTGTCGGCCTTTTTACATGACCTAAAATGTAAAATCAGGTCATGGAATGGTATAAATGAAGGATTTTCACCTTCATTTTTCATCACAACTTACTCACTCCATAAGGAGGTCTGAAATTTGTGCCCTCTCTTGGGTTATTGGCTGATTTAGTGATGCGCACTTGTTGAAGGAGGATTATTTTGGCATGTTTTGGCATTTCTCTTGAAGGAAGATGTTACAACTAGGGTTTGCATTGATAGTTCTTGGTGATATGTAAGTAATTTTCTGCAAAACTTCTTGAATGAATGGTTGTAGTTTCATTTATTGCATATGTTTATGAATTTTGCTGAATAAAACCCTAGGTAACAAGCACGCAAGTAGGTCCTTGTCTCATGTCCCCTTTGAGAGAAATTTTCAGCCATTGAAGAAGAAGAGAGCCTAGTCGTTGCTACACTCTCTTTCTCTCTTCATTTATTGCTAGCCGTATTATCTACAAGCTGAGAAGAGAGAGACGCCTTAAGCTTAGGTCTACTACACTTTGGGCCGATTTTTCTAGGGTTTGCTGAAAGAGCCTTGCTGTAGCAACACTCTTCATCATCAAACCCTCTAGTCTTGGTTTTACGCTTCATCTTTCAGCTAGTCGTTTTGCCATTTGAGTTAAGGAAGGAGGAGAGATCACAGAGGCCTAGTTCACCTACACCAAAGTAACCTTCTCTCCCCTAGGGTTTTGACTTTGGGGCCTTGTTTTAGCAACACTTCAAAGCCTTTCCCTCTAGTCCTTAGCCATTGCCTCCTTTAGCACTTGCATACTTCCCCTTTGATTTCATTAACCCTAAGGCACTGATCTGAATACCTCTTGCGTTGAAGTGAATTTGATCAAAACTACTCTCAAAACATTGAATGAAACCCTAACTACAGTAACCCTAGCTTACAAACTAACCCTATTTGACTAAGTGTTGTCGTCATTTTCGTCATTTATTGAATAAGTGATATTATTTCATTGCTATTTTATAAACATTGACTTCGTCAATATTCATTGTCAAATTGCTTATATGTTTATCAGATAGTCACTGGTTTATATGAAGTACTAACCCATTGAGCAAGCTTCCATATATCAGTTTATTGTTGCTTTGTCTTAGGCAGGTGTATCTCTTTGGGGGGTTTTACTTTATTGCCCTTTTGATCGATCTATCTGCTCAGTGGTGACTTGTGAGGGGGGAATAACTGCTTTATCCTGTAATCTTTTGCCTTCTCAAAACCCCAGGTCACCGGGGACGTCTCCCGTGGGCCTTACCACCCTAAATAGAAAGAACCATCCCATTGTGGTGACATTGGGTGGGATTGGTTCCTGTTACGCCAGTTTGGCCTTCAAACCTCAAACCTTTTATCCTTGCTACAAACTGTACGATAACAGACCTCATAGCGAGGGGGTAGAGCTCAAGTTGATTCTTCGGCTTTTGATTTTATCATTTGTCATCCCATTCATTTCCATTATTCTATCAATTGCATCAACCACGGGCATTCTAGCCCCTTCTTCTCAAAGTAGGATGAAGGTACGAACCTTTTTGGTGTACATGTAATAGTCATTTCCTGAAGATAGGACAAGGGGAGGATTATGGATGGAAGGTGTTAAGTATGGATGGCAATGGTATGTTACCCCTAACAAGGCCTCCCAGTAGTACCCTTGTTCCCCAAGAGTGACAACACTAGACTAGGACACATATTATGGCCATTGTTGTCGCCTTTATATACACCTCGAGTAACATGGAAGAAATCTTCAATCCACTAGGTGTGTCCTTGGGGGCAAGTTTCGAGTCAAGGTGTTGTCACCTGATCCTCAACTCCTCCGTCTAGGCCAACTCCTAGCGAAGCCAAGGGGGGTAGTCGCTAAAGAAAGTAATCTAAGGCTTGAACTAAACTAAGTGCTAGGAAAATATTACTTTCTTTAGGGACTACCCCCCTTGGCTTCACTAGGAATTGGCCTAGACGGAGGAGTTGAAGATCAGGTTACAGCACCTTGACTCGAAACTTTCCCCCAAGGACACACCCAGTGGATTGAAAATTTCTTTCACGTTACCCGAGGTGTGTATAAAGGCGACAACATTTTTTGCGTCGTTGTCGGGGAGTGTGTGAAGTTTCACGGAATACCTCGAGCTTGTTCCCCTCCGTGTTGGACCTCCAACACCTCTAGTGAGCTTGTTGGTGAAACCATTGGGTTTCGGCAAGTTCTCGGCAAATTTCTATACTAAAGAGATAGTCTCTTGAGAGGCCACATCTTAGATTAGACTTGATTTCTTGCACTGCAATATTTACAAGCAATTTCATAAAATAAATTCACATTAATCAACTTTAAAACTTTCAAGGACATCTCCACAGGGTACTCTATATTTTCAGCAGCATAAGCACACAATTTCAATGTTGGCATTGATCTTAATTTCTATAAGAAGCCATTTGCTTCAAGTATTCACTTTTGCAAAGCATTGTTATTTTATCTTGAGTATATATTTTGCTTATTATCACTTACTTGCATGTATCAACAGTTATCTTGAATACCTTTTATGCAAGTATCTCATTATTCATAAGTGATTGTGGTGAATGAATGATATATGTTGTTAGAGTAGATTTATTTTGTGTATTGTCTTTTGCAATAAACGCCTAGACTATTTTCCTTGTACTTAGTTTAGTTCAAGCCTTACATTACTTTCTTTACGGACTACCCCCCTTGACTTCACTAGGAGTTGGCCTACACGGAGGAGTTGAGGATCAGGTGACAGCACCTTGACTCAAAACTTGCCCCCAAGGACACACCCAGTGGATTGAAGATTTTTTCCACATTACTCGAGGTGTGTATAAAGGCGGCAACAACCACCAAGGTGAAACAAGGCAAAAAGTATAACTTCCAAACATCATGATCCATTATCTAACTTCAACCCATGATCCTCACCTACATGCCTAATGCATTAAATGTAACAATTTATATGAAACAATGACTAATGTACCTCATGTGTGTTGGACCACAGTCATCAGATGAGTCATGTTGATCAAGTGAATGTGTTGAGTTATGATGAGAGTGTTGATGTTTGTAGCATCGGACAGGAGCCCAAATTTTATATTAATAAAATCAACACAATATTGTTTTCCCTTAGGGGTTTTTTCCAGGGGTATTTACCCAGAAAATTACGTGTGCAAATGTGTATGGTTTCCTTGTTGTGCTTCCGCTGATTTATTTATTTTGGTCGTTAAAACGCAGTCGTGTTTTCATTCAGATTAATCTATATGATAAGTTTATTACAACAAGGATAAACTAGGAAATAGATTGTCGGGTGTTGGGTCATGAAATTTAACATGGTATCAAAGCATGATCAGCTTTCAGGAGGAAGCCATGTATATAGAGAACATGATTTGCGGCACAAATTTTTTTATAGTTTGCAAGTTGCGAGGTTAAATAAATCAGAAAAAATAAATAAATAAATAAATAGTTTAAAAAGTACAACTGTACAGTCGCAGGAGTTGTAGCAGTCGTCTGCTGAGAAGATCTGCACGTAAGAAGTGATCCACGTGGAGGCAAGTGTTGTGGTATCTTACTGCAGAAGGAGTTGTTGCAATTGTTAGGAGTCTCAGGCTACAAATGTAGGAGGCAGACTTTCGCAGCCACTGAGGGGAGCAACAGGCAAAGGTGTCAATGTTGGTGGCAGTTGGCCAGACAGGGTGCAAGAGTTGTCAAGTGGCAGAGGGCGCTGCGTGGACGGAGGACTACTGGGAGAAGAACGATCGAAGGTTGGGTGGAGAGTGCAATGTGAGCAGGTGCAAACGAAAGAGAGGGACGAGTTGAGGAGTAGCCAGCAACCGCCGCAATAGCAGGTCATAGGGCGCTACCTGTTATCCCCAACTCTTAGGGATAACTAAGGAAATGATGTCTCAAGGTCCTTGAGTTGCAGACATGGAGTATCGAGAGAGAGATTGACCAACAATGTCTACTTGCACAAACAGAGACCCACCTCACCACCACAGTGCCAGGTTCATCATGAGGGTATCCACCACATCAGTTGGCTTCCATAAAACATTGGGTCTTGCTCCATGAGGTACAATCTAGGTATTATGGTGAGTGTCATTTCAATATTTGAGGCATTTGAGTTTGTGCATTTTAAACTGCTTTTGATTATGTAACGTCTACTTGGACATTATGCTCTTTTCCCTGTTTCACTTTGGTGGTTGAGATTGTGCCCTAGTAAGTGGGTTGCGCTTGGGGATAGGTTTGCTACTAGGAGGTCCTCTTGACGAGTCATCGTGTCGTTCTCGACCATACTTGTCACTTTCCAAACTTCATTCCCTCATCTCCTTACCTTTTGGGACTTTTGAGTGTACTGAGCCAAGAAGAGATTGTTCCTCATTTCATGGAAAGAAGGGACTGAAGGCCCAGAGGCTTGTAGCTGGTAAAAGATAAAAGCCAAATATGAACCTTCTAAATGCTCGCCCAGGGATCCCGAGGACAATGAAATGTCTCTCATAAGAAACTGATGGGACCCATAAAAATAACTAATGCAAAATGCCAACCAAGGTGGAGCATGTGCATGTGTGGGCATTATTTTTCATGCTTACGCAAAAGCCCCACACATGACTTCAACTTGGGGAAGCATCATGTGACCGAGGTAGAGTCAAGGTGGGCATTGTTTTTCATGCTTAAGTAGAAGCCCCAACTTGGCTTCAACTTGGAAACACCTTAAAATTAATAAAAGGCAATAAATGGGCTTGGAAAAAGGTTGCATTCAAAACGAAGGTGCAACACACCCTCTACAAAGGAAAACATAAGTGAGATACTACGATCCCTTCTATGTCATGAACCCCATGTCAAAGAGTCTTGCCCCCATCCATGTCACTTTGTCCACATGTCTTAGAGAGGGGTCCACTTGGGAAACACTCCTAAACTTGAGGTGCGATTCACCCAATAGGTCGTTTTGTCAACCATCCCATGCCTTAACTTGGCAATAGGGTCTTTGAGCACTAGTTTATTCTGATGACGTAGTTTGGATGTACATGCTTAGATGGCTCTTTTATTGATTTGATTTACTTATCATGATACATTTGACTTGATATCCTTGGAGGGCGCATTCGTTGTATTTGCAGGACCTAGTTGGTGGATAGATTTGGAAGAACAAACCTAGCTTGGGCTTCCTTGGGGCTTGAATCCCACAGGTTGGATACCATGGCCTGCACACCGAACAACGATACTAGCCTTTGAAGGCCTGAGGAGATACCATGGAGGACATAACCCAGCCCTTAGCTAGCCCAACGATTTTCTCTTGAGGCTAAAACGTCACTTTTGAGGAGGTTGACGTCAACCTAGGGCTAGGGCTTGTGGTGGTAGTGTTGTTGCTTGCACTTGGCATCTTTGGATGGAAAGGGGCACCTTGAGGACCCTAGCGCTTGAGAGGGAGGCCTCTGGAGGCCCAATGTTTCATCTCCAAGCTCAACGATTTGCTAAAGGTGCCAAAACGTTGCCCTAAAGGGGTGACGTCATGCTTCTTTAGGGTCTCTTATGTGCATTTTAGGGTTAAATTTGAATTTTATATTGTAAAGGGGAAAAGTAAGGGTTGTTGTCCCTTTACTTTGTGGTTTACCCTAAAATTAAGTGGACAAACACTTGTAGTAGGATTTGTATAAATAGACATCATTTCATTTCATCTTTACATCATAACTCTCCCATCTTGGAGACAATTCTTAGCTGAAATTTGCACCCTACTTGGGCAATTTTGTCTATCTCTCTTGCTATGGTTTGCTTTGAATATTGGATGAAGAAGTAAGGCGCCATCTTTCTTGGAGGCTATTTCTTGCTTTTATGGTGGATTTTCTTGGTTAAAAGGATTTTATCTTGTTAATGCTTGAACTAGGTAAGGAATCTTTCATGTTATTGCTTCTTTTCTTGGTCACAAGGTTAATTTGCTAAGATTTTGGGGAGTATAAGGGCATACAACCCCACTAAGCCCATCATATTTTCTTGGAATAATTTGTTGCATAAAGGAATACTAGGAGTAAAAGGGTTTACACCCTCCTAGGGTTTTCCTTAGCTAGTCTTGCTTGCCTTGGAAAGTAAAAGGGCTTACACCCTGTTATCCACCAAGTTGCACTAGGATGGACTTGCAGTTGAGCCACCAAAGATTGAACATTCACATGTTCAAATTCAGAGTTCATAAGTCCAACCAGTCAAATTGACCACCTTTTTTCGCATTTCCATCCCCTAAGGGGGCATTGTAATAAGATGGGATTAGCATGATGATTTTGTAGAAGGCTTGGCCTCCTAAAGACTTGACCATGAGTATATACTCTAGAGTGTTTTTTTTCACTTGTTAATTATCTCTTGCCTGAAATTATTTTTAGGCAACATATAATTTCTAAGTTTTTTCACTCAATACCTCCAAAGCTAGAGTGTGTATTCATGGTTAAGCCTTAGCTTGGTATTCCAAGTCTAGTGTCCAAATGTTTATATTACCATGCAAGGTCATCAATATTGAGTCATATGGAAATTGCACTAAGTCCCCCATAGGTTTTTTTTTTTACGTTTTGAGTCAATAAAAAATTTCCCGTAAAACGGAATTTTTTAATTGTAATTTAATCATGTATTAAAAAAGTGGTACTAGGAGGCATTATATGCGGTACCTTGGAAAGTGGTCCCTATGTGCTTATGAGTCTCTAAGCACAAAGGGGGAAGACTATTACCCTTGTACTTTACTTTATGATTCTAATTTCACTTTGACTTAGGAGATTTAAGTCAAAAGTGAAATATATCACTTAAGTCATACAGTGACAACTAATTCACAATGTGGGTGAATTAATAGACATAAAGCAACTAAGAAAAGTGGGTTTCCTTAGTGAGATTTTTGGATGAGATCTCACCCATTGATTAGACTTGGCTAGATTGGATCTAGGCCATTGATCTATTAGGGCTTGGCCAAAGGAGGCTAAAGGAGGGTAAAGTGTATTTTTGAGATTCATTCTTCACTTGTGAGTTTTGGAGAAGAGGAGGGGTGCATTTCTCAAGGAGAGAAGGGGCGCACTTGATGAGGGTTTGAGTAGAAACCCTTGAGAGCTTGAGGAGGAAGCTCTTGTTGGCTTGAGCTTGCATGGAGAGGTTATCCATGGAGGTTTAGCATTCATTCCTTGGAGGACGCATGCTACATGGAGGAGGGGCGCATTTACTAGAGGAGGCGCATTATATTCCTTGTTATGCTCACCTGGAGAGGAAGAGAGGGAGCCTTGAGATGAGGTCAGTTGCATGACGAGGCTAGAGCTAGGGCGCTTGCTTTCATGGAGAGAGACATCCAGCTTTGAGCCTCAGTTATTTAGTGGGGAGCTTTCAGATCTGAGGAGGGTGCACTTGAGGAGGAGGGTGCATCATCAGTGAGGAGCACTTTCACCTGTCAGATTGCAATGACGTCTGTTTCAGAGGGAGGCTACTCATCAGTGCTTGATTACTGTGGAGGGGTTTCCAGATCAGAGCTTCCAGTTGACATCTGCAGCAGTTTTGGTGGATTTGGCAGCTTTTATGAGGGACGCACTATGCTAGTTCGCTCTTGCTTGGTTTGGACTTGTTCTTCAACTTGAGAGAAGCTGCTATTGTAATAGGTTCATCTATATTTTGTACTTGTTGTATTCCATCATCTATTTCCCCATTATATAGACATATATTCCAAACTGGTTTTCCCCGGGGGGGGTTTATCCAGGGTCACGTTGACCAAAAATACCTATGTCAAATTTATGCATGCTTAGAAGTGTAGATCAGCATTTTAAAGTTAAAGATCTAGAGGTAGTGTTATGTGTTTTAAGTTATATTGCATGTGCTAACATTGGGTAAAGAAAACACTTGCAAGGGCACCTTAAAAGAGCACTTAACCATCAAAACATTGAGCAGAAAGTTGGATGATTGTTTTTTGTCCTAAAACAACAAAAGAAGATGGTCATACAGTTGAAACTTAGAACCATACTAAGGTCAAGGACAGACCTTAGGTGGCAACCTCATAGGACCTCAGAAAATCTACAGTAATAAGATCAGATTAGCATGATGATTTTGTAAAAGGCTTGGCCTAAGACTTGACCATGAGTATATACTCTAGAGTGTTTTTTTTCACTTGTTAATTATCTCTTGCCTGAAATTCTTTTTAGGCAACTTATAATTTCTAAATTTTTTCACTCAATACCTCCAAAGCTGGAGTGTGTATTCATGGTTAAGCCTTAGCTTGGTATTCCAGGTCTGGTGTCCAAATGTTTATATTACCATGCTAGGTCATCAATATTGAGTCATATGGAAATTGCGCTAAGCCCCCCATAGGTATTTTTTTTAAGTTTTGAGTCAATAAAAAATTTCCCGTAAAACGGGAATTTTTAATTGTAATTTAATCATGTATTAAAAAAGTAGTACTAGGAGGCATTATATGCCTTGGGGGTATTCATTTTTTGACCTAGAGCACCCACTTTTGTGAGTAAAATTAATAATTTTAATCACTAAAAAATTAATTTTGCTCACAAAAGTCAAAAAAGACTAAAAAAATCAGGAAAAATCAGCAATGTTATTTTTTGGCAAACTTGTCGGGAACATGTTTTTCCTTTACCCATTGACCAAGAGACAAGAAGGAGTTGATTTAGGTTGAAGGCGAGTTACTTGAAGTGAGGTGGCAAGCTATGGGTGAAGAGGATCTTTCTCCAAGTGAGTTGCACCCCTCTTGAGCCAAGTGGTGCGCACCCCCTTTTCTCACATGTGATGGAATGGTGGATGGTTGGGTGAGGTGGCTCCCTTGAGCAAGGTGTCACCTCCTCCCTCCCCTCTCCTTTGCAAGTGGCACTCGAACCTATACTTGGCATCCTTTCTTCTCACATGTGGTGTGCCCTCCCTCTCCAAGTGGTGCGCCTCCTCCTCTTGATTTCTTCCCTTTTGGCTATAAAATAAAGCATTCACCTTTTGCATAAGCTAGTTGGAGCTTTGGTGATTTGCTCGTTGGTTGGATTGTAATCTTTCATTCTCATTGGAATAAAAAGGATTTGGAGGCTACTACATGGTGTAAAGCAATTTTGTGTGGATCTTCTATGTTCAATTTTATATGAGGTATATGCTTTCTTGTTAATTTCTTGTATCTTGTTGTTAAAGCTTGGCCTTGGAGGGGAGCTATCTCCCAATAGGATAGAAATTGAAAAGTTTGCTTGCTTCATATTTCTATTGATTCATGTATGTTAGATATTTTGAATTGCATGCTTATTTAGCTTAGTGTTCATGCTTTTATGCTCCTATATTATGTGACACCATTACATTTAACCCTTTTGCAAGAAGTTTTAAGTTGTGCAGGATATCTCACTTGAAGGATAGGTTGAGTAAGCTAGCATCTTCCTCTTCTTCAAGATTGTGGTGAACAACATAGTCCCTCAGTTTTCCACCAAAGGAAGGAACCCCATTGCCCAAAGCTTTTCAAGGGATCGAGCATTTTCACTCTCTCTTCCTCTCATAATTCTAAAATTCCCTTTTGGTTACTTATTTCTACATTCTAGATCTACCATATTGTAATCTAAATTCATAAGTAGATCTTATTTGTAGATTATATGTTTAGATCCTAGCTTACTTGCAAAATTTTTATCTTTACAAGCAAGATCTAGCATAGGAAAGTCTTTTTTTTGCAATTTCATTTCTAGTAAAATCTAAAGACTATAAAGAGATCTTTCAATTTGTACTTAACCTTCATATTTAGCAAGTATAAGTGTTTTTAATTGGCTGCTCTATAAAAGCAGTCAAAGATCCTAAGGAAGCAAGCTTTCTAACTTGTTTTCCTTAGTTCCTTTTGTTAGTTTTCATAAGTTTTAACTTAGGATTTTTTTGGGGATTCCATACTAACATCCAAAGACACTCTTACAATGCTTTTGGGCATCTTTTCCATTTGTTTGTTTGCTGTTTTGTGCAGGTTTGCGAATAAATAAGGGGAAACTCTGTCAAATTTTGGCGGATTAGGAGCTTCGAGGACCCCCAAAAGTACCTTGTACCTTTCTAAGTCATTTGAAAACTTGTAATTTCCATTTTGATCCATTTCTATAAGGATCCAAAATCTCTAAAAGAGAGAGACCATTGTAACCTAAGCAATAAAAGAGTGGGATACACAGCACCCCATTTTCGTTTCCCCCTGGGGGGTGGTGTCTTGTGGTGTGGTTGTCTGATTTGCTCAAATTTTTTTATTTTATTTGTAATTCATTTTCTAAGCAAAGATAAAATAAACACAACAACAATAATCACACTTAGCTTAGTTTTCTATTTTGGAAAAGTAATTTTTAATTGCTAGATTAGATTTCCCTTTTTGCAATGTTTACATTTTTTGGGAAAATAAACCAGTCCCCTCAGCACATATGAAAAGAGGTTGGACAATGTGGACTTGGTAATTAGTGAAACATTTACTTTTATGTGATTTTATTTCTTGCAAATAAACCCATCCCCTCAGCGCCTCTAAAAAGAGGTTGGTCAGTGTGGACTTAGTTTAATTAGAAAACATTTACTTTATTGCAATTTTCTTTTTGTTGGCAAATAAACCCATCCCCTCAACTCCCTAGTGTATGTTCCTGACCCTTCCACTGCAAGCTTAGTCTCAATCTTTGGAAGTAAGTTCCACGCAGAACCGGGGCTGGTCAGTGCGGATTTAGCTTAACTAGGATAGTCTTTAAGAACTATTGCTTGTGTGGAAACGTAGGAGAGTTTGTGTAAGAAATATGGCGGGAACTTTGAGATCTAGGTTCTCCCTGTTGGATCTCCCACATTCTCTTGAGCTTGTGTGCAAAATCAGAGAGATACTCTCCTTGTTGGATATTCGGCAAGCTCAGCCTCCACTCTAAGGAATAGCCTCTTAGAGGCCACATTTAGATTAGCTTTATTTTTATGCAATCAAGTCATTTTTAAACATTAATCTACTCTAAAATTTACAAGGACAAGTTTTACAGTGCAATCTCCATATTCAAAAGCATTACATACATATCTCAGTATTGGCATTGATCTCATTATTTCACTATTTAAGCCATTTGCTTCAAGTATTTACTTTGCAAGTCATTTCCTTTTTCTTGAAGTATATATTATTTGCTTATTTACTTGCAAGTATGATTTCCTATTTGGTTATATTTAATGCAAGTATCTCTTTGATTGAATATCTTTTTCATCAGCAATTGTGGTGAATGAATTAACAATATATGTTGTTAGTGTAGAATTATGTCTTTTGTTTTGTTCTTTGCAATAAACTCCTAGACTTTATTTCTTGCACTTAGATTAGTTCAAGCCTTAGTATATTTTATTTAGGGACCACCCTCCTTGGCTTTGCTAGGAGTTGGCCTAGACGGAGGAGTCGAGGATCAAGTGACAACACCTTGACTCTAGACTTGCCCCCAAGGACACACCAAGTGGATTGAAGATTTCTTCCACGTTCCCAAGGTGTGTATAAAGGCGGCAACACACCCCCAAGGAAGTAGCACAACTAGCTCTTTCATTTTTAAAGACTCCGTAACCCAATAGTTAAAGGCACTAATCCCTTGCATTGGAGAAATAAAACCATTGCATTGGGATACGTAGAATTACAAGATATCGAAATTGTTTAAGTTGGAATCTTTTCTACATGTTATAAGTTTTCTTGTGCCCTAAGGGCATCCTCTTTTAGCCAAGGATTTCATTCCTGCAATAAATTTAATACTACAGCTATTAGGGCTGCAGCAAACTTCACTTTATTTCATCATTTACTCACTTTTCAACCATGGAAATTGACTTCTAAACCTAGATTATTGTTCTACTGGTTATGGGCTATATTTTTTATGGTTTACTTGTTGATTTTTATGGTTGGAACTTGCTACTGTAGCAATTGTTTGCTACAGCCATAAGGCTGCCCTAACACTTTGCTGATAACTTCATTTGGCAGCCCTAATTTACCGTCAAAGTTCATGCTTAAGTATTGGAAATTTATCTATTGTTTTAGTACTTCATTGTCCAATAATTATTTGACAATTTTGATGATTAAATATGCAGTAACTCGCTATTTTACTCGCTGATATATATTTTTGTTGACTGCTGCAAATAGGGACAGCAAGCTTAACTTGCTTGTCCATTGGATTGTCTAGTTTGTATCTTGTCTTTTCTTGTGTCTTGGGCAGGTACAACCATCTTCCGCAGGTACTCAAACACTTGGCAACCATAAACCACCTCTGAAGCTCGTTGTCAAGCCACTCTCCACTTAGTAACCTGACCTATAGTGGCATCTTTGTTGATATTATGGTAGGTGCGAGAGGTATTAACCTCCATTTGTGACATCTGACAAGATTAGAATATTCTGGAAGCAAGAAAAGTTTTTGATATAACCCTAGAAGAGAAGTCGGCTAAAGGAAATATTATATACTAAATAATTAGCACCCAGAATGAGAAGTTGGCCCAGGCAGTCTAGCAGAAGCAGTATAAATACAGGAGGTCGGTCTTCATTTTAGCCAGACTTCTCAGAATTGCAGAAGCACACTTGTGCGCACTGCAGAAGGCCAGTTTGTGCGCAAGTCTTGGGAGAAGTTGCTGCCGCCAGTTCTGAAATCTATATTCTCGGTCTTTCTGGGTTGGACTCTCTGATCAGTCTTGGTTATCTTTGCTTGGTGCATTAGCCTTGATTGGCTATTGATCTGATACCAGAATTCTTCTCTCTGTCAAGGTCAAGGTCAAGGTGCTCAGGGTGGCATTAGTGCCTATGGTTGGGTGACAATATTGCTATATTGTCTATGGTTAAACGAGCACATCCAATATTCTAACACGTTATGGGCCCACACCTCCTTCATTCAGTCTAACCACTGGAAGGAAGCTAAGCCATAAGGTTATCAAGCTCGTTGAAGAACTGTCGCTAGGGTTACTAGCAGGTGCAGTTACTAAAGCACTGCCGCTAGGGTTACTAGCAGGTGCAGTTGCAGAAACCCTAAAAACCTTGTCTCGCACCTTATGATGGAACACCTTACTCAAGGAGAAGATATTCAAGTGCGCCTTAGTCCAGCGCACCTCTTGGCGCTCTCAGAAGGCAAGGTTGAAATTTTGGGTCAAAGCTTGACCAATCATTAGTTAACCGAACTCAAGAATGAAAAGACAAGTCATCTACACTACTCAGCACTCACAGGAACGCTTGAAGATGACATGTGGATAATTGACAGTGGAGCTTCTAGGCATATGACAGGAGATCAAACCAGACTCTCCAATCTAAATGAAAAGAAGACATCGTACAAGGTAGAGCTTGGAGACAAAAACACTTACCCAGTCGAAGGAATTGGTCAAGCCTCCATCAAGTTGAAAACGGGTAACAATGTTCATTTGAGCAATGACTTATATGTACCTGGTTTAGAAAAGAATCTTGTATCCATATCTTGCTTAGAAGACAAAGGAAACATAATAGCTTTTGTAGATGAAAAAGTGTTATCTTGGCCTAGAGACTCCAGCATAGAGAATGCTAGAGTTATTGGAACCCGTGAAGGAAGACTATACAGACTACTAGAACGAAATGATGAAGCCCGTGTACATGATGAAGTCAATCCCAATGAACTTTGGCATAGAAGGTATGCTCATATCAACTATCAAGCATGACCCTTCCTCAAAAGGATGGTTGAAGGAATACCAGAACTACAGTCTACACATGAAGGAATTTGCAAAGGATGTGCTCTTGGTAAGAAGGTCAAGAAACCATTCTCAAGCAGCAATAATAGATCTAAGGAAATTCTAGATCTAATACATTCAGATGTTTGCGGTCCGATGCCAGTCAAATCTCTAGGAGGTTCTCTTTACTAGGTAATCTTCATAGATGATTACTCGAGAAAGACTTGGTTATATCTCTTGAAGAGAAAGGACGAAGTATTCAGCAAGTTTCAAGAATTCAAAGCAAAGATAGAGAACCTCACAAACAAGAAAATCAAGATCTTGAGAACAGATAATGGAGGAGAATATACATACAAGGAATTTGTTGCCTTTTAGGAGGGAGCTAACTGTTCCTCATAATCCTCAACAAAATGGTGTAGCAGAAAGGAAGAGCAGATCTATTGAAGAAACTGTGAAGGCACTATTGAATGATCAAGGTTTATCTATGTATCTATGGGGAGAAGCAGCCATGACAACAATATATGTTCAGAACAGAAGTCCTCACCGCATATTGAAGGATATGACTCCAGAAGAAGCTTTCTCAGAAAAGAAACCTAATGTGGAACTCTTAAGAATCTTTGGATGCCCTGTTTACTTTCACATTCCCAAAGATAAAAGGAATAAATTAGAACCCTCAGGAAAGAAGGACATATTCGTGGGATATAGTGAATCACCCAAGGC
Organism: Picea engelmannii; assembly: GCA_009831015.1. Classification (NCBI taxonomy): domain Eukaryota; kingdom Viridiplantae; phylum Streptophyta; class Pinopsida; order Pinales; family Pinaceae; genus Picea; species Picea engelmannii. Next base: position 98,370 of record ML813939.1, read on the forward strand.
CTATAGAATCTATATTCCGGAACAACATAAGATTGAAGTCAGCACAGACGTAACCTTCAATGAAAAGATGGCTTTCAAGAAATCCATAGAAGAAACTATAGAAGAAGAAGAGTATGAAGAGCCTATTGAAGAAAGCACATGTCTTCCAAAGAGTCGGAATGAAGAAACAGAACAACTTGATCATCCGATGCAACCATGTGAGACCATTGATTCAGACATTGTACCCAAAACCAAGAAACGACCAACTTGGCTTGAAGCTACCCTATAAGAAGCAGAAAGACTGAAGGCCCCAAGTGGGACCTTCAGAAAAAGCAAGAAGCCCAAGAGATTCTCCAGCTATGCAGCATGTTTGACAAAGCTTCTAGACGAAGAACCTACCACATTTGAAGAGGCAGCTCAGAAGAAACAATGGAGAGAAGCCATGACAGAAGAACACCAGTCCATCATGAAAAATGATGTATGGGAAATTGTACCTAGACCTAAAGAAAAAATCAGTAGTAACTTCAAAATGGGTCTTGTTGTCGTCCTTATACACACTTGCAAACGTGAGCTAAGTCCGGCTCACTTAGTGTGTCCTTGGAGGCACAATGCCTAGGTTCACAGCCCACGCAGTCACTTTGACCGGAACCTCTTTCGTCTAGGCTTACTCCTAGGGAAGCCAAAGGGGGTAGACCTTAGTTACTAGATGTGTTAGAGTTAGGTTCTAGGAGTTAATTTTAATTTGTTAAGGTTAGAGGGATTATATTCCTAAGATGCTAAGACAACCATGCAAGATGCAAGGGTTAGCATGAAAAGCAAGCCTTTTCCCTAGGTCAACTAAGACTAGTGCCTAGAAATTGGGCAAGGGGTCAACTATGTTCAAGGGTTGTTCGTTATAAAAGATTACAAGTTACTTACAATTTTACAAAAGAATAATTCAATGAAAGAATACCATATACAATTACTTACAATAAAGAATGTTAGGATACAAATGATACAAAGCAAACTAACCACGTTTATCTTCTTATGTGTGCAGGATATAAAGGACTAGAGCATCAAAATATATCACCACATATATGAGATCATCATCAACACATTATTTCATCAACAAAATCCAAATATTTAGAAGAGTTAAGCACAATTGTTATGAAGACTGTTGAAGAAGACCTACACTCTTAATTATTAAACCCCCCAAATATTCTATTAGGTTTGGTCTAGGGTTTAATTCTTAGGCTTTTCTTAAGATTTAACAAATTTTATTAGCTTTCACCAAAGCCTCCTCCCCCTATTGCCAAATAACTGCTGGATGCTCAAGATAGTATGGCAACGAGGCCAACCCTAGCAGAACCAGTCAGCCCAGAACAAGAGTACTTCTCGGAGAGGACACACACCTGGTGCGCCATGGAGCAGTCCCCTGCCACTACCCTCTGTTGTTTTCCTCAAGCCCCATTTTAGATGGTGAAGATGGTGGTCTAAGGTACCCTAAAGTAGTCTATTAAGTATATATAATGATTGGGTAGACTTTTAGGTCATTATTAGAGTGTTTAGAAGGTTTTAAAGCACTTCTTAGGTGCAATTTAGTTATATGGCCAAAACTGTTATTAGCTTTATGAGTGTGTTGTCTTAAGCTTAAACAAATGAGTAATGTCAACACATGTAAAGCAAAATAAGAGAAGGCTGAAAGAGTAAATATTATCACATGCACAACAATAGTTTGCTAAGGAACAAGAGATATATGGCAAGAACAACTTGCCTTTAAGAGATGAAAGAAAATTTAAGAGTCTGCCTAGTTAACCATTCAACACATTTCAAGCCCAAATAAGTGGCTTCCAATAGATGTAAACAATAAACCAATGAACCAATTACTTGTTAAGCACTTAAGGATTTGAAGCATTAAAGATTTAAGCCATGTGCATAAGTATGAAATAACAAGTTTGAAATGAAACTAAGCAAGATCTAGTTAAATTATTTAGGTGTGTTGCCCAATAGGCTTAAGATAATGAGATAGATCTGGAACATAAGCATTAAGAACATATTAAACATTAGATCACATCGCATCACATCAAAAGCAAAGCATTAACACTTAGCCTTACCTCTTTGGGGTATTCCTCTCCCAACTAGGTAGGTTATTAAGTTATATTTGCTTAGTTAAGTTAAGTTTCTTTGAGATCTTAGTTATTAGGGCAAACCATGAAAGGGGAGCAAGAAAATAAGCTAAGCTATAATCTAATCTACCAACAAGAAAGCAAACCCCACGGCCTAGGTTGTGAAGGTGCCCACACCTTCAAAACCTAGCGCCCAAGCTAGAAAGAAACTCAAAAAAATGAAAAATGTTAGATCTAGCCTACGTCCTACCTACCCAAAGGCTCATAGAAGAGGGGAGGCCGTACCACTTCCCCTCTTACACTATGAGCTCAAACAATCAAGCAAAAAGAGAAGAAGTAGTGCACTACTAAGCTAGAAAATGAAGGGGAGGG
>ML813939.1:143211-156649 GCA_009831015.1 Picea engelmannii
GGTGAGAGGGGGTAACAAATCTCATAGAAGTAAGTTGGTCATCATAGAATAGACACCATGGATCAAGGGTCAAACCAATAAAACCCTCCAATATACTCTAGATGCATAGGCAACCAAAACATTTGATTTTGGTTTTTGGTTTTTTTATAAGTTTTTTTAATATTTTATATTTAATTTTTATTTAATATTTATTTTTTTAAATAAGTTTTTTTTAATTTTCTTAATCTTTTTTTAAACAAGTTTTTTTAATATTTAAAAAAATAATAATTATTTATTTCTTTTTTTAAAAGTACGTGTTTTTTATTTTTATTTTTATTTAGCTTTTTTTTAATTTATATTTAGTTTTTTTATAAAATATGTCTATGTTTTGGTTTAATATTTGAATTTTTTTTATGTTTTCCTTTTTTTTCCATTTTAAAAAATTATTTTCTTTAAAAAAATAAAAACGTTTCTATTTTTATTTTTTAATTTAAAATGTTCAATTTCATTTATTTTTTCTCAATTTCAAAAAAATATATATTTTTTCCTTGGTTTTGCAATTTTAAGCCCAAAACAAAAAAGGGTGTTGTGGGTTGCACCACGTCTTGATTCGAGTGCTAATTTTGAGGCTTTGTATTGTGGTGGCCCCGGTTGTCAAAGCAACTGTATCAAACATGTTGTAATTTTAACCTATAAATAAAAAAGCAGGTGCTACTAGCAACACCACATTTTGATTTGGAGATCAATTTTAAGGTTTTTGTTCACAATGGTACCAATGGTCAAGGCTGTGTTTTCAAACGATTTATAATTTTAACCCCCCAAAAAAGGGGGTGTTATTGGTAGCACACCTTTTCATTTTGGGGGTCAATTTTAAGGTTTTTGTTTGCAACACTACAGATCATAGTTGCAAATTTTTGTAATTTTAACCTCGACAAAAAATGGGTGTTACCAGTAGCACCACTTTTTGAAAAGGAGGTAAAAATAACCACCGAATGCTTACCTCTAGAAAAACGAGAACTCTAAAGAGTTCTCATCAAGTTGGTAACTATGATATTAATGCTATAAGTAAAGAAAGCCATTCTCTCTCCCACGGCCAACTCTTTCACTAATGCTTGAACCAGCAGCAAGCGGACTCAGCCTAATCTGCAAGCTCATACTCCACAGGTCTGAACTCAAAAGCAATAAAATCAGGCCGAGAGATCCCCCACGCATCAATCTTACTAATCAAGGTAACCTTTAAATGGAACAATGGCTAGGGTTTAGAACGGAATGGTGGCTAGGGTAAACCCTAGCCACAAGAAGGCTCACAGTTCGTCCACTTCTTCTGTCCCCTCTATTCTCCTAAAAAGTTTAAAATGAAATATTAATATATGATGCATTAACCTAAAAAATTATTATGTATATAGAGAGAAAATATTTTGGATTAAAAAGTCGAGACGAATCTTTTGCATGCCGACGCAAGTAAAGAGGCCGATTATTGCATTTTTGGAATGCAAAACATTTCATGTTCTGTAGTTATACGGTGAACAGCCACCCACAGATAAATGAAAGATAATCAAGCATCTCAGTTAGCACGTTTTGAGATCATTTATGAGCATATCAGTGGCATGTGTTGAGATCATTTTCCCTTTTGCCAAAAAGCAACTTAATAAAACACATCAATTCCAAAATCGATATTCACTACGTGATCCCAAACTTTAAACTTAGACTGACTCCTCCATGACTTTAGATCACCATCACGTGTATCCTATCTGAGAAATTATAAATAGTCAGGCCCGACATTCACTTGAAAATACATAAAATATAAAAGGATAAGAGTCATAAGTAAAGATAAGAACAGGCTGATAGGTTAGGTAAGCACAATATATTAAAATGACCTTATACACAATCACAAATTACAGACGGCTGGCATCAAAACTATGAACTCCATACCCCCTGTTCTTTCCAGTCTGGGATGAGCTCATTTAAAGAACGAGGTTCGAAAACATTTCCTGATAATATATGGGCACCTGCAAACATACCAACTCATCCAAGTTAGTCCAACTCTATTTAAGCTAAGGTTATTAAACACCATGAAACAAATCTGCATATTATTGTTATGAAGTACATGCTACTCTGTATAAAACATTATTAGTTAATCACCAAAATTTAATAATGTTACATTGTTGTCAAGGACTAAAGATTGGGACCATCATTGGATCCAGTTGGGATTCTAGCATTGCTTAACTGTGAAAACCATGTAATTGCCCAAAACAGGTACCTATCTCAAGACTCACACTAACCTTTGTCCATTTACCAACCACTGTGTACACTTCTTATGCAGACAAAGAGATATACAAGCATAGTATAATAAAACTTTACTAATACATAATTTGTTGAAAGGCAGCTCTTAAGTGACCATCATATGAAGACCCTTGACTACATTAAAATCAGACAAGCATGGATCTACATTAACTTTGACGACAATTCAAATAGAAAGACTAGCAATGCAAGAGGAAGGGGAATATTTGAAGACAAAGGAAATATAATGTGTTAAATTACTGATATTCCTTACACCTGAAGCACATGACGTTCAAGAAATAGTTATATAGATAGCTAAATATGTTAACATGCAATGGAACCCTAATCAAGCATTATGGTGTCTGACAATTAAGTCATGCACTATCTGGGCAGAGAACAATTCCCACATCACTTTCAGAAGTCATATGGTCAACTCCATAGCCTCCCCATAATTCTCAAAGTACTCATCCATGGGTGAGCACTGTGTACTTTGTCTCTCTCAAGGGTATTACTCAAAATGACTCTGGCTTTGAGTTAAGAGAGAGCTGAGTTGACGACACTTCAAAGAGAAATACTGGCATACCAAGGGCCGGGGAAATAGGTGAAGACAAAGAAAATAGTATGTTACAAGATCAGCCTTCCTTGACATTCAAAAAATGATTATATAGATATCTATGTAGTTTATCATGGAATGCAACCCTGCTCAAGCACTACGTAGTACACTGTACAGTGTCTGGCAATCAAGTCAGGCATTGTCTAGGAAAATAACAAGTCCCAGATTGCTTTTTAGAAATCAAATGGTAAACTCCCTGACTTCCCTATAATACTCAAAGTACTCATCCATGTGTGAGCACTGCTTTGTCTCTCTCAATGCACGGGTATGACTCAACATGACTTGTTGTGAGTGGAGGTGAGAGCAAGATGGGAAGAGGAATGCTTGAAACATGGAGACAAAAGTGACAAGACTTATTCAAACACACAAAATTCCTTCAACTTAGAAAACTTAGCTTACAAGAGAAGTGAGAGCCCTTCTGTTATTAACTAGTTTCCCTGTACTTGCAGCAGAACCTCAAACATAACTTCAGTGAAAGAGGTCAGCATGCAATTAACCCAATCAAAATCTCTAGGAAATTGATGACACATACACTCCACTATATACCTTGATTAAGGGATAGATGCAAAGTATTGAGTCATGATGTGTGGATGCTAATCGCATGCATCTGTGTAGGTGTCATGCTAGTTGCAAGATTTTGTGTGGGCATCATGCTTTTGTTGTTGCCATGTGTTGGCCTTCTAGACTCTCTTTTTCCAATTATTCATATTGCCATTGCCTCCTCCTGCATAATGATTGACGTATAATATCAGGTTCACCTAGGGAAAGGCGTTAGCCAGCAATCTAATATTATTACTTAGAAATCACAGATTTCTGCTTTGATATTAATCGTTGGACATTACAATTTTAATGGAAAACATGGAATGGCTAGTCAGACACTAAATGCCAGGGCCCAGCATTCAAAGCAAATGACTCTGTTTTACCAGCTTTTCCCAAGAATATTCAATCATCTGCAACATGAGCAATGTAGTTATTTTATCATGGTTATTTTATTGTTTCATGGGTTAGTTCAGCCAACAGCGATTCCTTCTCATCATTGTATTTCCTTGTGTAGATTGAAGCCATATGGGTTGCCAAACTCACTCTCACTCCAACTATCAACATACCTTCATTATGAAATAACAGCATGAAACATATAATTTATGAAGTCACTTATTCCCAGAGAGACTTATATTCACAAACAGTCCCGCAGTCATCTTTCTCTCATTTTCTCAATGCTTTCTAGTTCTTTGGTTATGCTGGCTTCCAACATTTAGTCTCAAACCCCCTTGGCTAGGATTCCATTTTCCTTAGTCTAAAGTGCAGAAGAGAGCTGGTTCTTTGGCTTCGCTAGGAGTTGGCCTAGACGGAGGAGTCGAGGATCAGGTGACAACACCTTGACTCGAGACTTGCCCCCAAGGACACACCAAGTGGATTGAATATTTCTTCCACGTCACCCAGGTGTGTATAAAGGCGGCAATAAGACACTCCATATATTTAAATCTATCCTAAACTGGTTTTCCCCAAGGGGTTTTGTCCAGGGTCATGTTGACCAAAAATTACATGTGTTCAAATTTCATGTATGCTTAGTTTTATATCAGCATTAGGAGCTTGTTAAGAGCCTAGAGGAGTATTATTTGTTTTAAGGTATTTGCATGTGCTAACATCAGTTACAAAAACAATTGCAAAGGCACTTTAAAAGAGCATCTAATCATCAGTTAGAGGGCAGAATTTTGGGCAGAAATTTCAGACCTGTTTGCTGTCCTAAAACAGCAGCAAGGACAGCTTTGATTACTCAAACTTAGAGCCCAACAAGAGGTCAAAGACAGACCTGTTGGGCAGCCTTCTAGTTCCTCAAAAATCTACAGTATATACATGCGCAACTTATACTTTATTGATGGTTTCTATATATTTCATGTGCCACTGATAGTTTTTTGGCGAGACATTTCCTTATTCTGCAGATCATAGATTCTAGAGTCCTCGCATGCTTTCCAAAGATCAAGCACACGTCCCCATATGGAGCCAGTTGTTACCTCCCAATTGCACCAGGAAGGACTTACAATGATCCGCAAGGTTGAACAAGGAATTTGTTCAAAATTGTGAGTTTAGAAGTCTTGTCAGGCATTATTGCCCCTTCATTTGTTCTTCTTCTTCTTCTTCTTCTTCTTCTTCTATGCATGTTCCATACCCCCTGGGGGTAGCTGTATAAAATGATTTAGCATGAGGTCTCTTGTATGTAAAAGACTCAGCTCCCTAGGACTTGGTTATTAGTGCATACTCTAGAGTGTTTTTTTTCACTTGATCCTTATACCTCGCTTCACTGACATATAATGTTCTAAGTTTTTTCACTGATTTCCTCCAAAGCTGGAGTGTGTCCTAATGGCTTTGCCTTAGTGTGTTATGTCTAAGTCTAGTGTCAAATGTATATTACCATGCTAGTCATTACTCCAGAGTATTATGGACATGCATTAGGTCCTTCTAGGAATTTTTTTAACGTAAAACGTCTAGTTAAAAAAGACGTTTTACCTTGCAAATTCATGTAATTGTTTAATAAGTGGTATTAAGAGATGTTAAACACCTAGGGAAGTATTATTTTCTAACTCAAAATACCCCCTTTACCTAAGTACCCACTTTTCGAGCAAAATAATTGACTTTTACCCATAAAAATCAATCATTTCCTCAAAAAGGTGATTCAATTCACTCCCTATTTTTAGAAAACATGTTTGGGACATGTTTTTGACTTGTCTTCACTTCACTCTACCTCACTGGTGGTTAGTGATAGTTGATGGCAAGTTAGGATGAGTTAAGTGGCGAGTTAAGTAAACTTGGTAGAGATCTCAAGGAGAGGTGCACCCTCTCTCTTGAGAGGTGACATGCTCTCCTTGGGGCCGCCAATCCCAAGGAGAGGCGCACCTACTCAAAGAGAGGTAGCGCCCTCTCTTTCCCTCAAGCTTTCAGTCGTGGGCGCTTTCCCTTAGTTTACTAGAGAGGTGGAATTTCATCCATCCTCACACTTGGCATGCACCACATTGGGATTTGCACCCCCCACCTTGAGAAATGCGCCCTCTTGGTGTATTAAAGCAAGTCAATCCCCCTCTATTTTGCTAATGAGAGTTTGGGTTAGCTTGTGGATTGTATTGTTATTGTGATACTATTTGGAATAAAAAGAAGACTTTGGAGGTCACATCGGTGTTGTGTACCTATTGTGTGAATGTTTGATGTTTAGTGCTTATTATATGACGTAACCGTAGGATTAATATTTCATGCATTTTCGTTATATTTTGGCCTTTGAAGGGGTGTTATCACCCAGTAGGATAAAATCGTTTAAGCTAATCAACTTTTAAGGTTTTATTGATTATCTGCATTAGAGATTCTAGATTTGTATGTCTTTTCGGTTGAACTAACATACTATCTGAGTTTCTTGTGTAGGGATCACCTCTTTTAATGGATTTTTTGCAACTTTTAGGCTTTTACAGGTCCTCATCCTTGGAGAAGTGGCTGGATTGCCTTGAGCAACCTTCCACAAGCTCTAAGGCCATCGAGAACAGAGTCCCTCAGCACAATACCGAAGGACTCCATAGCCCAAAGAAATTTCGCAATCCAAGCGTTCTCTCTCTCTTTCCTTCATATTTAATTCAATTTGGTTACTAATTTCCTTTTGCATGCAAGATCTAGATTCGTATTTTAAATCTAAATCTTAAATATATCCATTTTTGCATGCATGCATAGTTAGATCTAGCTTTAAAAATTATCTTTTAGTAAGTCTTTCAAAGTCAAATCTTAATACTAAAAGATAGATTAAATCTAAGGAATTTAATTTCTATATTTTGGCAATCTTAGTGCCCATTGCTTGCTGTCCAAACAGCAAACAAAAACCACTAAGAAAGTTGGTCTATTGCTGATTTTCTTAGTCATTTTACTAATTCTTTATATATTCTTCACTTGGGAATTTTTTGCATGAGACTAACAACCTTTTGCAGGTTGTTTTAAAGTGACTTGGGCAAGTTTCTATAGAAACTTGCTTGCTGTTTTTCGGCATTTCACGAACATCTAGAAGGATACTCTGCCGATTCGCGTGGAACCGGAACATCCAGGACCCCCCAAAACACCTAATCTTCTTTCTCTTCACTCCATTCTATTTTTTGTAAGTTTGACTGGTTCTTGAGTTATAAAAGACCAACAAACACTTCATTTCTACATTGTAAACTTGAAGGAGTTAGTGGGATAACCCACTAGCCCTCTCACCCCCCTACCCCAGGGGGATTGTGTCATTTTTCATCTTTGTGCTTTTGTCTCATTTTTTCTAACTAAGCAAGATAAAATTAAGCTAAAATAAATCAAGACAACAAAGCAAAACATTTACTTTCCACTTTTAGATTAATTGCTTAGTTTTCATTTCTTAGTTATTTCAAGTTATTTTTCCTTTTTTGCAAAGTAACGAACCTTCCCCGTCAAAATCTCAGTATGCTCTTTGCACCGCAAGTCTAACTCGATCTCGGCAAACCATAACTGATTTTGAATAGTGCGGAGTAGTTTAATTAGGCAACGTTTTTCTATTTTTGCTCAACATAGGGATCAATACTTGTTGATTGCATGTGAGTTTAGGAGGCTACTCATTGAGATTAGTTCTGGAAGTCTGTGTAGTTTCGCTTGTACCCACTTGAGTAAAATAGTTAAAAAGTGACAAATGATAGATTAGCTTTTCTATTTCTTGCTCAATCTTACAAATCTTGCAATCGTGAGTGGATCGGCACATATCTATCCATCTCACTCAATTAACTTAAGTGCAATCCAAGTGAAACAACTTAACTAATTAAAATTTACCAAGAGCAATTCAAAACATTTTCATTTGCAGCAATACACTTTTGGCACTGGTCTCTACAATATTATCATTTGCTTTATATCTCATTTGCTTATTATCATTTTCATTAAGCAATCCTTTGATGTGTCATTATATGCTGCTAGATTATAGTTATTTGCTTTTGTTACATTATTTAACTCCTAGAATTCTTGTACTTAGCTTACTCAGCCTTAGTTTATTTTATTAGGGACTACCCCCCTTGGCTTCGCTAGGAGTTGGCCTAAACAAAGGAGTTTAGCGTTAGGTGATAGTGACACGACTCGAGACTCGCCCCCAATGCCGCACCCAGTGAATTGAAGATTTCTTTCACGTGACCCGAGGTGCAAATTAGGTGGCGACAACAACACCAATTCATTAAGATCCAAGTTGGCTAATGCCAACTCAACACTGTTGTTCAAACCCATATCATCAGGGAACACATCCCACATCTTCGTATTTGCCTTCAACCATTCCTACCTCTACCTGTAAATAAGACGAAGGTTGGAGTGCACATAGAGCATCGTCTCTGCCCTAGACTACTAAAGCCTGCTCTTCTTCAAATTGTACAAATTCCCATATGTGCTCTGTTATCGCACGGTTTGTAGGAAAAGGTTCAAGAGCCTGAGTCAAGGCTTGAAACCGGCGTAACAGGAGCTTCCCCACCCACTGTCACCTCGATGGGGAGCTCTTTCTATTTAGGAGGGCAAGTCCAAGGGAGACGTCCNGATCTTTGTAGACTCAATCATGGAATCCCACCCCTCATAAACATCTCTTAAGATGGGTCAGCCCATGTCTGCAAACCACAACAAAGAAATGATAGGGTCCGTGATCTTAATGGTAAGATCTACTCTCTCCCACCAACCATCATGTAATATTATATCCTTGACCTTTTTTAAGAAGTTTGATCCGTCTTTCTCCAAAAAAAAAAAAAAAATCTAAAATAACCATGACCCCAAGAGCGATCTTGACCTCCCTCAACCTCTTAAGAATGATGAATGAGGAGGCAAACCGAGTATTTGCAAATTAAACAATGACACATGTGTGTACTCTTTATAGATTGTGAGGGCATTAGTATGTTTTTGTAAAAAATAGTAGATATGATGTGCATCATCAATAAGACTTCCCATCCATGTCACATCCAAAGCAATATATTTAAATGCTAAATTCAAAGAATGAACAATGAAAGGTATCCAAAATATCTATGTATACTTAGCTTCCACAATCATGCCAGCAGCCTTGTAGACAAGTGCATTATCTGTGATAATTTGCACACAAGAATCAACACCTACATCTTCAATAACTTTAATCACCAACTCACCCATATATTGCGCATCCTTGTATTTTCTAAGAGCATCCACTTCTTTCAAGGAGACTAGTCCATTCAGGGAAGACACCATGAAATTGATGAGTGGATGGCATGTTGCATCCGTCCATCCATCAGGAAAAATACCAACACCGAATGAGGGCCATGATGATTTAATAGGCTCTAGAATTTTATCCACCTTCTTCCTTGCCTTAACCAATTATGTGGTTCTAAGCTTCTCTAAACTAGGAGGCACACACCCAGTTGGAGCCCATTCAACTAGAGCTTGACACATCTCAATAAAAAAAGGACATTGTGCAACATTAAATGAAATGAAGTTGAGATAGAAAAAGAACCCAATGGTAGGATCAACCTCCTCTCACTTCTCTTGTTGAAAGATCTTGTCCATTGGACCACCACTTGGAGCTGGCCTCTTTCTTGTTGGATGAATTGCAGTCCCACTCCCAAATCTGCTAGATGCTTCCTCAAGAATGGAAGAGGATCCTTATTTTCGTGTTTCCTACTTGTTGCTGCCACCTTCCCCAAGCCAATAGTATCCTCTCTTTCCATTTATTTTCGTTTGGTAGCATTCACCAATTTACGTGCTCCAAGTCCATAGTCAAGGCCCAACAAATGGCCTTTAACTCAGTAGTAGGTGCTCTTGTATTGAGTTTTGCAGAAATTACATGTCCAAAGAACATTCCCTCCCCCCAACAAACTTTGCCCTGAGCCCTTGCTATCTTGTTACATACTTCCATAGCAGATATTTCTTTTCTTGAGCTTATTGTCTTGCCACAGCAGGGTTATTTCAGCATTGGAAGCTGCAGTTGCATCTCCACTTGCAGCAGATAGAACACTAGAACACTAGCAGAGATAGATGAACTTGAAGGAGGGGAGGCAAAACCAACAGCGGCATTCCTCCCTTTACTAATTACTTTGACCTTTACCAACTGCCCTTGATGATTGGACCACGATTTATGTGGAATGAATAAATAAAAAACAGTGTTGTTGGAAAAAGTAACAAATCTGGTGCACTAATCCACCTTCAAAGCACTTGGATCCCTTCAAATCTCAATTTTACCCTTCACCTACAGTATGACAGACCGTGAGAGCTCCTTCCTTGCAGTTGAAAGTGAAAAAACGCATTTTAGAAGACCCACGGGTCTCTTTTCCACGGACACATGTCGAACACATCGAGACAAATCTAGGGCAAGTGTCCTATTTTAGGACACATGCCAAACACGGGTCCGAAACATGTCCTAGCATGTCACATATCAGATATGTAGGATATGGACACAGCCCCCCTAAGGGCCATGTTCTGTTACTTAGGTTAGTATGTAGTGTTGAGAACAGTGTCCATACCTATAATAAATGCTGCCATGTTGTCCATAGCGATGTATACAGAATGACAACACATTGAGAAACACATAGTGGTATTGGGAACCCAAGTTCAATGAGATCTTGTGACATAATATGTATAATACATTAAAAACTGATGTGGAAGTCACAGGTTTGTTGACAAGGAAGTCATAGATTAATTTACAGTTTAATGTCTGTTCACGAGTGCTTTTAGCCTTTAGGCACTTTGAGGGCTGCTTGAGTGTGCTGATCTAGTTTAATTTACAAGCAGATTTTATACATTGAAAGACGGCATACAAAACCCTTAGGGACACCCCCCTTCGGCTGGAAAAGCCACCAACCCGAACGGAGAGGCATGTAGTGGTGACAAGGTTAGATTGCCTAGAGTTATCACACTGATCTGTTTGTCTTCATAGTGTGCATTAACAAAGCCTTAGGTCACAGGCTCGAATCCAGTTGAGTCCCTCAGGGTTACCAGTTTGCTATTCTGGCTAGCAGTTGAGCAGCCCTCCATCAGGATTCTGTGAGGTTTTCCTTGGAAAAAATAAAGGAATACTGACTGACACTGACAGAAGATGCTCGACATCAACATAATACGCATGATTTGATATGGCAGGTATCTGAATTAGTTATAGACCACCACTTAAAATACTCGAAACTTGCGAGCAGTAAAACACTTCTTCAGGAAGAGACTTCTTGAAGGGTGATTAAAAAAAAGAGAGAGAAGAAAATATAAATTAGCTCTTTTTCACTTAAGAATGAATCAAGAACCTGGCAAGTTGATCACATAAACAATTTGATCAATTTGGGATAATGTCAGAATTCTACAGCAGCATATCCTGTGTTGGATAGGTCACCTGTATGATCATCAACATCTCAAGTTTAATTGCAAGGCCAAGTCAATTTCCAATAGATTTGACAGTTGGAGTTGTAAATTCTTGACAAGAGAATCTTGAATTATAATTCAGACCCTCTAATCAGAATCTATAACCTACTGTTGAGAAAAGGTTAATGGCGGCTATGTTGTCAGAAACAAGAAATAGAAAACAGAACAGGAGCAGGGATGCAACCACAAACAGGGCTAAAGGGTTTTGGGGGATAAAGAACATGGACATATAAAAGTTATGTGCTAATGCAGCGTCACGACAGGAATGGGAATGCGTAGGGGAGCAGGAACGGAATGAGAAATGGTCTATTGGTCAGGTTTGTGGTAACATAGAATAGCAGTATTTCCTTTCTGCATAAACCTATTAATCTTTATTTCTTTCATGCGAGTGTAGACTTCTGATAAATACACAGACCTGCATGTTAAACGGAAGACCATCTTAACAAGCAAAGCAACAAGCTTGTTAATCGTTGATCTTATGTGTGACATGTTGGGGTAAACAAAATATAATCTCAAAGCTTGAACCAAGGTCCTATATAATGATCAATGGCATCAGATGCCCAAGATAGAATCAAGGGCCTGATTTTCATGAAGGACTCCAAGGCTGGATCATGTGGTATATAAGAACCAGAGTAGATCCATCTTAATTCCGCATCTATTAAGCACTGAGAGGGATCAAGAGGAAATTGAGATGCAAATCTCTCGACGCTTAAAAGATCCTGAGTTAAGATGGATGTATCTACTCTAGGGTGTATTTTATTTATAAGCACGGATGTTACACATCTTATCCATACTGAGCTGTTATTTTTTATTTTATTTTAAATATTACAATGGGCTGACTTATGCCATGTGTCCTATCAGCCTTAGGCACAGAAATTACACATCTCTTCACAATGGGCTGTGTTATCCCCCAGTTTATGTCTCGAGGCCCACAGGTCCTAGACATGGAGTACCGAGAGCCAAATCGACTTGAGCATGGCCCTGGAGTACCCATCTTTTCTTCCTTCAGCGCCTCCACTTTGTCAGCAGCAGCAGCATCCATCACCTCGGCCTGGTCCTATAGCAGAAGTGGATCTTGCTCCATGAGGTAATGAGTCTGGGTATCATGGTATGTGTCACTTTGATCCTCAAAACCTTTGAATATGTGCATTTGATTCCTTTTGTTTCTAACGGGTGCTTGGATCTTATGCTTATCCACTTGACCATATCTGGGGGGAATGACAAGATGCCCTAGTAAGCTTGTGCCCATAGGTTTTGAGTTACCACTGGGGGGATTCATGAGAAGCCATCGTCCGCTCCCGCCATACTTACCACTTTCCATCTTTCTCCCGCTCATCCATCCCATTACATTGGTCAGGGCATTGGGTTGGCCAAATATTTAAGGGTTGCACCTTACCTTGTGGGAAGAAGGGGCTAAAGGCCCAGAGGGTAAAAGCAGCTGGCAAAAGATAGAAGCCTAAAAATGAAACCTCGAGATGCTTCGCCCAGGGATCCCCGAGAAAGCAGTAAAAAGCTTCTCAGCAAGAAACAGAGGGACCCATAAAAAATAATAAAACAAGACCTAGTCAGAGGATAGGGGGTCTCATCACGAGCCAACCTATTAGGTCCATGGGCATCTAGCGGTATGACACTACTACCAGTTGGTTACCACGCCAGGGTAGTGGCTCTTGGTGGCATAGCCAAGAGAAAGGGGGTCTCATCACAAGCCAGCCTTCTCATTTCCGTGAAAGTGCTTGTGGGTAACAATGAACATTGCCACCACTGCACCACGCCAGGGCAGTGTCCCCTGATTAGCTTCTTGAAAGAAAAAAGCAATAAAGAATAAAGATAAAAGGCATGAATGGACTTGGAAACATTTGCATCCATGACAGGTGCAGTTCACCCTCTACAGAGGCACCCATAGGTAAGCCATGCATTTCCCTACTATCACTGCACCCCTTGTCCAGACATCCCTTACCACTTCATCCACTCACATGACTTGGATTTGATTTCTCCCGGAAACACTCGACACCCAATGAGCATTTGCCCAATAGGACACCCTGTCACTTCCTCCAAACTTGGCTTGCAGATTTGTATAATGTCTTTGAGCACTTGACTGAGTAAAAGGGGTTTTATGCACATGTTTAATAAAATTGATGATTAGATGTGATTGACATTGCTATGATTCCTGTGACTTATGAGCCCATGGAGGGTGTATCT
>ML813939.1:168329-218972 GCA_009831015.1 Picea engelmannii
TGCTAGACCCTCTGGGGAAAAGAAGCACCTGCCCATCACGGAACAAGACCTCATAGCCCTTCTCCTCAATAGTAGAAACTGACACTAAGTTCTTCTTCAAGCCCGGAACATATAGAACCTCTACCAAAGTCAAGGGAGGTAAAAACTCCCTACGAAATGAAACTGTCCCGCTACCAACCACCTTGACCTCCCGGTCATCTCCAAGCACTACCTCAACATTTCCCGTCTTTGTGAGGTCTGTCAAGTGCTCACGAACCCCTGTCATATGGCAAGAGGCACCACTGTCAATATACCAAGTATCTGTATGAGTGGTCCTCATGGATAGACACACAATCAAGGAAAATTCCTTGTCAAACTTGGTGGAAAACTCTTCCACCTCTATTGAAGCTATTGTTTGTTTCTTCTTCTTGTTCGGACACTGACCTGCATAGTGCCCAAACTTATGGCATGCAAAGCACTTGACTTTGCTCATGTCTTTCTTCCCTTCACCCTTGGGCTTGTGTCCTCCCTTTAGACCCTTTTTGAACTTCTTCTTGCTAGTGGTAGCAAGAGCCACATTCTCCTCCTCGTGACCTGTAGATGAACTGCCATGTACATAACCTCTCCGGGTCTCCTCCTGAACAAAGTCATCCCAAAGACGTTCCCAACGGGGAAGCTTCTCCCTAGCAACAATGCCCTCCACAAAAACAACTCATTGTTTGGAAACTCCATTCAACGTTGTTCTCACAAGATCACCTGTCAACTATGGCTTCCCCCACAGCTCCAAGCTCATCCCTCACCTGTGTCAATCTAGTAAGGTATGTGACCACATTTTCAGCCTTGGTCATTTTTATTCTCTTTAGTTTTTCCCTCAAAACCATTTTCCGGTTCTCAATTGTACTCTCGTACAATTTAGTCAAAGACTCCCACATCTCATAGGCATGTGTCTTCCCCGTTAAATGAGAACTCAAATGATCCTTGATGGCATCAAGAATAAACCTCTTAGCCTTGATACTCTTCTTAGTGTAAGTTGCAAGAAGAGTAGCATCAGTAGGTACCACAACAGGATGAGTAGTGGTATTTTACACAATGTCCCACAACTCGTTTTCTTGCAAAAGTAAGATCATCCTCTCCTTCCAAGCACCAAAATTTGTTGCCCCATCAAGTCTGTCCTCAACTCTCAAACCTGTAGCCATTGACCCTTTTCTGCTGAAAATAATAAATTCAAAAATCTGCCCTGTGAAGTGACTGCTGTCCCAACTTTCTGACTGCTGAAATTTTTGCTTCCTTTCAACTCAGCTCTGATACCATGTAAATTTTCAAACCCCAACCCAGTTTTAGTCTCGCTGATTTTTCAGCCAATGTTTAATGCCCAAACCCAGTTTTATATCAGCATATAAAAACTTAGCAGAAAATAAATTTCAGAACTGAAACATGAGGATTCTTAACATCGTTTATAACGCAGAAATAAAATATCAGCAGCTCATAAAACTCAGAAAATTATAGACACAGATATTTTCGGTCTAACATCGACTCTGGAAAAACTCACAAGGGGAAAACCAGTGAGAGAGGGAGATTTTTATTATTTAGGAGCTTCAGAGAATTCTGTTACAGCATGTTCATCTTCAGAAATTTAAATGACAAACTTATCTCGATAACTGTGCCAAGTCTTCACACAGGAAAAAGCCAAACTCCTCAAAATTCTTTCCAAAATTTTCTACAATAAATTGCAGGTCTGTTCTTCGATTTATGTGCCTCCAAAATGTTGTACGGATGCCTCGAAATACGTGCCAACTGCTTCAGCAAATTTCTGGGTGCATTAATGGTTGTACGGTCGCCTTGAAAACCGTGCCAAACTTTCCAAAAAAACCTCACAACAATCTGTCTCGGTTTTTGTGCCAAGAAAGGATTGTACTGACCTGTACGGAATCCGTACGGTACGGCTTAAATACGGTTGTCTGTCCCTCCTCAAAATCTGTACCAAAATAGAGCTGTACGGATTGGTAAAATCGATACCGTACAGACAGAATTAAATGTTGTCTGTTGTCTCGATTTTTGTGCACACAAGTGACTGTATGGACCTCGAAATCTGTGTTGTACGGTCTCATGTGTATGCTAAACCTTTGCCTCGATTTCTGTGCTATTATTCTGCCTTGGAATGCGTGCCCTAGCTCTCAGAAATGGTTGTTGTCTTGCTGCTCGAAAAATGCTCTCTCTCTTGCTCTCTAAACAATGAACCAACAACCCAACAATGGGTGCGCCCTCCAACCCTAATCGACCTCATGAGGTAGGTGAGGAGTTTTCTAATCCAATGGTTGAGATTAGATTAGATGAGTGGCTGAGATTTAATGTCTCTTCATTCACCCTCACTAAAGTCATAAAGTCACATTTTAATTTGCATCTCACAAATTAAATGACTAGGGCCCACATTAGGCACTTTCTCACCCCCTAGGCGCCTAGGGATGAGAAACACTTGCCTAGGTACTTTATTTAATTAAAAAATTTAACATGCAACACCTAAAGGTACTTTCAAAGAAAGTAAGAAGCCAAATAAATACTCAGGTTTGATAGCTCAGTTGAATCTTGTGATTGACTCAGAACCTTCCACTTTTGATGAGGTTGCCAAACATAAAGTGTGGAAGGATGCCATAATAGAATAATACGAGTCAATATTGAAGAATGATGTATGGGAAGTGGTCCCAAGACCTCAAAAAAAATCAGTAGTAACCTCTAAATGGATTTACAAAATAAAGCATGTAGCAGATGGCAGTGTTGAAAAATTCAAAGCTAGATTTGTGGCTCGTGGCTTCTCTCAGAAAGAGGGAATTGCTTATGATGATATTTTTGCTCCTGTTGCCAGGTATACCTCTATCAGAATCATGATTTCTCTTGCTTCAGTCTTTAATTGGAAACTTCACCAAATGGATGTTAAGACTGCTTTTCTTAATGGTGAAGTTGAGCAAGAGGTTTATATCAAGCAACCTGAGGGTTTTGTGATCCATGGGAACAAATCCCATGTCTGCAAACTCAAGAAAGTTTTGTATGGGTTGAAACATGCTCCGAGAGCTTGGTATGGAAGAATTGACAGTTTTCTTCATAATCCTGGGTTCTCCAAGAGTATAGCAGATTCTAATCTTTATATAAAGATTGTGAAGAATCATCATGTTATCTTGGTTCTATATGTGGATGATTTGTTCCTTAGAGGGGAGAAACATCTGACAGCTCAGACTAAGAGGGAGTTATCAGCAGAGTTTGAAATGAAGGACTTAGGTCTTATGCATTACTTTCTTGGTTTAGAAGTGTGGCAGAAACCTGGTGAGATCTTTCTCTCACAAGGTAAGTATGCAATTGATGTGCTTCGCAGATTTGGGATGCTGGACTGTAAGTCCATGACCATACCTATGATTTCTAACCTAAAGAAATTACATGATCAAGCTACAAGTTCAGATCTAGAAGACCCTACAGTATATCGTCAAATTATTGGGTCCTTGATGTATCTAGTACACACCAGACCGAACATTTGTTACATAGTGAATGCCCTCAGTCAGTTCATGTGTGAGCCGAAACACATTCATATGGTTGTTGCTAAGCATATTCTCATATGTGTCCGAGGGACTAAACTATAGCCTATGGGCTCAAATACACTTCCAGTGGAGGTGTAATGCTTCATGGCTATACAGATTCAAATTGGATGGGCAGTATAGTGGACCAGAAGAGCACTTTCGGATATTGTTTCAATTTGGGTTCATCTATGATCTTCTGGTCTAGCAGGAAGCAGGGCTCCATAGCCCAAAGCACTGCAGAGGCAGAATACATTGTTGCAAGTGTTGCTAGTAGAGAAGCAGTGTGGCTCAGAAAGATACTCTAAGAGTTGTTCAGTGCTAAGCTGGAACCCACAATAATTCACTGTGATAACCAGAGTTGTATAAATCTCTCCGAGAATCCTGTGTTTCATGACAGATCGAAACACATTGAGATGAGATATCACTATGTTGGGGACATGGTGCAGAAAAACATTCTCAGTATTCAGTATGTTCAAACAGCAGAACAAACTGCAGATATTTTGACTAGGCCCCTATCGTTGACAAAGTTTGTATACTTTCGAGACAAACTTGGTGTTGTTGAGAGGGAGTGTTAAAATCAATGCAGTTGCAAGAGCCATTCTCCGGGAGGATGGAAAAGACCCTAGTTGTGATCTACGGCCCCCAGTACACTCCTGGGGTTCTTGGTCTGGGACCAAGCAGTTAGAGCCATGGCAAAAGACCCTAGTGAGGGCCCCCAGTGTATTGTTGGGGTTCTTGGTCAACGACCAAGCAGTTTGATGGTATAAGTCCCTAGATATGTTCTAGGACTCCTGGATGTGTTCCAGGGAATCCTTGCTCGTGCTTGGATTGATCCTTGGTTGTGTACCTTGGTGGATAAGACCCTAGTTGTGATCTAGAGCCCCCAGATGTGTTCTGGGGTATCCTGGTCTGGGACCAAGCAGTTTCTTGGTTAAGTACCAAGCTAAGATAATGTGGGACCCTCTTCTCTCCTGGGATGGTCCATGAGACCTAGGAGCAAAGAAGGGCATGATCACATCATTGACCTTCCTCGTATGCTAGGATGATAAAAGCTTATAAGTTATATCATGAGACTCATGTGGACATTCTGCCATTAAAGAAGAACTTACCCTTAAAGGTTCTTCTTGGCAATTTTGTTCTAAGGATCATGATGAGATCTACCCTGAGGGTTTGATCAATGATCCCTTAAAGCTTTTTCTGAGCATACATCTAAGAGGATAACATCAACATATCAGGTAAATTTGTTCTTTGTTTGGCTAAAGGTAATTCTCGGATTTATGTTCTGATTTCTGCTATTAGATTTTACATCAGAATTTTTAAATGTGTTGTTGATCCAGAAATACAGTAGCAAATAATTAGAAATTTAATAAGATTATTTTTGTTCCTAGCTAGTGCATAAAATTGCCCTTAAATTCTAACACTAAGGATGTGCATGGATTATCGGGCTCTGAACAAGAAGACTATAAAGAACAGGTACCTGATTCCAAGGATTGATGAGCTCCATGGAGCGGTCTATTTCTCAAAAATATATCTCAGATTAGGGTACCATCAAATCAAGGTGCGCGAGGGGGATGTACACAAGACAGCTTTCCGGTGCCACTATGGACATTATGAGTTCCTGGTCATGCCCTTTGTCTTGACTAATGCTCCAGCTACATTCCAGTCATGCATGAACCATATCTTCAACAAGCAGTTGAGGAAGTTCTTGTTGTTATTCTTTGACGACCTATTGATTTACAGTAGGACGTGGGAGGATCATCTGCGACATGTGGACGAGATACTCAGCATCATGGGAGAGCAATCACTTTATGCCAAGGAGGAAAAGTGCGAGTTTGGCTTGACAGAGATTTTGTACTTGGGTCATATTATAGGCGTGCAGGGGGTACAGGTTCACTAGGAGAAGATACGGGCAATACTTGATTGGCCCACGCCCCAGTCATTGACCGAGCTACGGACTATCTTGGGGTTATGCAGCTATTACCGACACTTTGTGAGGGGGTTTTCCCAGCTTAGTGCGCCATTGACCGACCTCACTAAAAAGGGGGCATTCAAGTGATCAGAGGAGGCTCAGAAGGCATTTGACCGGATGAAAGAAGTGATGAGCACTTGTCTGGTATTAACACTTCCCGATTTTTCTCGGCCCTTCGTCTTGGAGTGTGACGCATCCGAAGAAGGGATAGGACAGTGTTGATGCAGAAAAAAAACCCCATAACTTTTGAAAGCTGCAAGCTAGGGGGAACCGAGAGGCTTCTTTCTATCTATGACAAAGAGATGCTAGACATCATGCATGCATTGGCCAAGTTCTGACAATGTTTGGTTGGAAGGTGTTTTGTGGTGAAGACAAATCACAACAGTTTGAAGCATTTCCTTAAGCAGAAGGATCTAAGCGAGAGGCAGCAAAAATGGGTTAGCAAGGTGCAAGCGTATGATTTTGACATAGAGTATGTCAAAGGGAAGAACAATGTGGTTGCAGATGCCTTATCCAGGAGACCTTCAACCTTTTCCATGTTTGAGATCGCAGCGGATTGAAAATCTCTCCTTTTGGTAGAGTATTTCAAGAACACCTTTGCAGGAGAGCTGATAGATGGCAGCATACAAGATGACAGGTACACGGTAGTAGATGACATCATTTATTACAAAGGCAGGATATATCTTGTTCCAGAATCCACTCTCAAAGAGAAGAACTTGAGAGCAGTACACGACGCACCATTAGTCGGGCGTCTAGGATACCTGAAGACTTATAGGCAGGTACGTGAGAGATTCTCGTGGAAGGGTATCAAGGGGGATGTCTTGCAATATGTGAGGGAGTGCTTGACTTGTCAACAGAACAAGTCTGAGCTCGCACACACAGTAGGTTTACTACAGCCTTTGCCTATTCCGAAACAGAAATGGGAGAGTATTTCTATGGAATTCATCACAGGGCTTTCGAAGGTACATGGCAAGGATTGTATTTATGTAGTGGTGGACAGATTGACCAAGTACGCTCACTTCTTTGCTATATCGTCCGAGTACAAAGCCCCACAGGTGGCAGAGCTCTTCTTCAAAGAGATATGTAGACTTCACGGTCTACCTAGAGTTATTGTGAGCGACAGGGATAGCAGGTTCCTCAGTGCCTTTTGGCGGAGTTGTTCAAATTGACAAGGACAAAGTTGACACCCAGTACGAGTTATCATCCCTAGACAGATGGGCAAACTGAGACCATCAACAAGTGGGTTGAGGGATACTTGTGCCACTATATGTCAGGGCAACAAAAGGCGTGGATTAGATGGCTGCATCTTGGGGAGTATTGTTACAATACCACCCATCACATGTCTATTGGGATGAGCCCATTCAGGGCATTGTATGACTATGAGGCCCCGTCATTTGTAGAATTGACATTTGGCAAAAGCAGGGCTCCCAAAGCCAAGGACTGGATTCAGGGGAGTCAGGACATCTTGAGGGCCCTAAAGGACAACTTGTGGATGGCGCAAAATCAGCAGAAGACATGTGGATCGGCACAGAGTGGAGCGTAGCTTCGAGGTGGGTGATCTGGTTTTTTTAAGGCTCCAACCATATCGGCAGTCTTCTCTGAAGAAAAGTGGCACAGAGAAGCTACAGCCGCATTTCTACGGGCCATACAGGGTGATCAGAAGAGTCAGAGAGGTGGCCTACGAGTTAGAGTTACCGGAGGGCACCAGGATTCACAATGTGTTCCATGTTTCTTGCCCCAAGAAGGCCTTGGGCCAGCAGGTTGTTTCTTCCACAAGTTTGCCACCCTTGGACAAGGAAGGCCATTTGATTCTAGTTCTCGAGCAGATTTTGGAATTCAGTGAAAAACGCTTGAGGAACAAGATGGTCAATGAATACTTGATAAGATGGAAGGATCTACCGGAGAAGGATGCACATGGGAAGGAGAGCAGATTTTCAGCATCCGGGGTTGCAATTACTTGAGGACAAGCAATCTCGAATCTCGAGGAGGGAGGACTGTCATATCCCCCCCCCCTTTGAACCCCATCATAGGAGGGACGCATTGACTTAGGGGGCTCCCCGTAGGCCATAGCCCCCAAGGATAGGGGAACCGAGGGGTCCCAAGGGTCTTCATGGAGCAACGATTTGCTCTTAGAGGAATCTTTGGGGGCCTAAATGAAGGAAAGACACCTAACTTGAAGAGCAAGTTGAAGTCACCCACAAAGGAGGAAATCGAGCTAAGGGAGTCTATATAAAGAAGTGAGAGGCACATTTGGAAGGACACGATTTGGATTAAGGAGTTTTCTGTCTTTGACTTGGGAGGTGGCTGCCTCAGGTCTTTTTAAGGGTTGTTTAACCCTTTGTTGCTGAGTTTCGGTGGGCTAGCCTCACCCTAGCTCAGTCCTGCATCAGTAACTCATTCGTGGAGACAAGGCTGTAAGGGGGGCCGAACTCTGTTGCTGAGCCGAGGAGGATTAACTGTCACTACCGGACAGGCCGAAGGTTGCTACAGCAGTCTGAGTTGCCACAGAGGGTGGAAAAGGTCAAGAAGAAGGGCGGAGCCCCAAATCTGCAGTGCTGAGGAGCTTGTGTGGAAGGTTTAGGCCCTGATCTACAGACCGAAGCATACAAAGTGCTGGCAGGTGAAGCGAAAGAGACTAGGGAGGGACAGACCCCTAGTTCTACAGCTGGGAAAGCCGATCTGGCATAGGGACAGAAGCATCAAGGCTGCCAACATTGTCTCAGGTTCACTATTTATGGCTAGGGTTTTCTATTGTCTAGCCACTCTCATAATCTGGTATTTGATTTAGTAAATTGCCTAAGTAACTGCTGAAAGACAGTCCTTAAATAATAAACTCTGTATGGTTGTTAGTATTCCTGGTGAATTAAAATTAGGACAGCAGCCTCTTTGAGAGTTTACTGCTGGCTTTGATACTGTTTTGAATACTGTCACCTGCTGGTGGTAATTGTAAACTGAGAATTGGATACTGTTTTCTGCTCCTGATATTGGACACTGTATGGTATTACTGGGCATTGGTATTGCCCGCTGTTTATGGTGAATATACTGTCTGGAAATTTGCACTATTAACCTAGCATACAGCTGACTTAACCCCAAAGAAACCCTAGGGTTATTACACAAATATGAAGTATATTAAGTAATACGGCTCAATTATTAATCCAGTCAGAAGGCAGCTCCCTCATGGAACGCTATCTGATATCAGCATACCATATTTGCAGTAGAAATACGGAGATGTGTGCCTCAGATAAATATGATATCGTTCAAAAGAAGAAGTGTGAAATTTTAGAGGTGAAAAGGGTGCGCAGATTGTGTGTAAGTGAGACCTATTCGTCCTCTGTATACTAATTGATTTCTCCTTGTCTCGATCAGCCTTGTGCTATCTTATAAGCCCTGATGAGTAATTTGCACTATAGAGTATTAAGGTCGGACTAGTCCAATATTTTTCTGATGTATAAATGGGTCTACAGATCTTGATTCTGTGTTTCCAAGCCAAATTTCCGTGATGTTAACTGATGCATTGCAGATAATACATAAATATAGAAATGAATACAAGAACATGAATAATACATAAATATAGAAATGAATACAAGAACATGAATGTACAACAGAGGCTGAACGTACCAACTTCAGCTCCTTTCTCCACGACACATACAGAGATATCTCTATTTTTCTCTCGACAGAGCTGCTTGAGCTTGATAGCTGCAGATAACCCAGCTGGTCCTGCACCCACTATCACTACATCATATTCTAAACTGTCTCTGGGTTCTTCCGAACCGGCCTGTGCACTGAATCCCCTGCTATGTTCCGTGATTCCAATACCCTTTAAATTGGGACTCAAGAAAGCTTGAGAAGAATGCAATAGAATTCCCACGTTGTTATATATTGTTTGTCCTCTATTAATAGAAATATATTCGACGCCAAAGGGATTTATATCCGGAGTGATTAAGGATTGAAACCCATTGTTGGATTTCAGCCTTTGCAAGGTGGGAGCTCTGCCATAGATTGACTTGAATCTGCTGTAACGAAAAGTGGGCATTGTTTTCTTTTTTTCCTGGGCAATTTTATCAGAGAAAAAAACGTCCGCCCTTGGCCCTCACAGAATGGACTAATTGCGCATAATATGACAAGAAATGGATGCGCATTGCGTGTCTAGGATTATTTATGTCATGCAATGGCAGCATTTAAATATGCGAGGGTAGACGTGTCGAGGATTTTGCTGTTTTTATCTCAAAGATACTCGATTCAAGAGTTAGCGTGGCTTTTGTACAAATGTTTTTTATAGTTTAATGTATGGGAAAACAGCTGCTCTTTGAAAGTGATCATAAATGGAGGCTCCAAGCTTTATCCATTGGTTTTCAAATTCCAATCAGCGATTCAACAGCGTAGAGTATAAAAAGCGCCAATAGCGATGTCCTTGCTTTAAATTGAATTTGATATTAAATATTAATTCAAGTAATATATTGAAATATTGTTATTAATTTAATTGAAAAATAAATATTTATTTGAATAATGGATTATAGAAATTATTATTAAAATATTTATTGGGTGGCAAGTGTGGGAGTTATACTAAGTCTTAGAAGAATAACAATGTATGCTTCGCATTGCATCTAATAATTTAGTGGAAGTTTATGCATTAATGCAAGGTCTAAAGTTAGCAATTGATATTGGTTTTTCTTGATTGTTATAGGGGATTCTAAGCTCATCATTGACAAAATGGTTTTAAAGATTGTTGTTGTTGATTATAATTTAAATGTGATACTTGAACAACTTAAAAAAAAGGTCATTAACTTCTCTAGTATAAACTTGTTCCATGTACTCTAGGAGAGCAATTTGCATATTATTATGTTAATAAAGTCACCCTCTTAAAAGAAGGGGTTATTAGCATTATGGAAATCAAGCGACTCGACCCATTCCATAGTTTTTCATGAGATATAAGCCACATATAGAGGAGTTAAGGTGCCACATGGCCATGCATGTGATCACCAGATCGTATCGCAAGAGTGGTTATGAAATAAAGGGAGGAGGGGGGGCTCAATTCTGTGTACCCTCAATTTTGTTGTTACACGTTTATGAATTCATGAATGATATTATCCTTAGCCATGGTAGAATTAATCGGATGGCACTATGGAGGAAGCAACCCTAGATCGTCGGAGTTTTGGCAAAACGCACGTTGGCATTTGAATATTGGCTCCAGAAATTTGAGGAGCCTCCTCTCTTCAGGTTTAGAGAGTTTGCAGTCACGAAATTTGGTTCTTCTTTGAGAATCTGTGTTGGTTCAACTTTGTTTTATTTTTTGTGCTTTCTTGCTTTGATTTGTTAGAGTGGTGAATTTGAGTTTTGTTTAAGGAACTAGGAAAGTGAAGGCTCGCCTCTGGTTGTTTAGTTTTGGTTGGTGGTGGTTTATCTTTATCTCTTAGGCGGTTTTTTAACTAGTCATCGGGGTGGAGGTTTGTTCTCTGACACTTTCGTGGAGACCCACCATTCCCTTCGATGTGGCATTTTAGATTTGTTATCACAAAATCTGGCACCTTTGTGCAAAGTCTCCCACAAGGGCTTGGACAAGTACAACATGAAAGTGTTACCATTGTCACCTTAGCAATAACTTCCCTTGTTTTAGTGAAAGATGAAATCCAACACAAGGAGAGCTTCCTTAGTAACCTCAAGGAATCCTATAGCAAGATGGGATCAAGTCTATCACCTCCTATATTACTTACTCAAACATACCACCACTAGATCAAGGTTTTCAAGGTAAGTGTAAGGTGGTTCATTGAAGCAATTTCCATATTTGTATGTGTGAAGTATCTAAGACAATTAATGATATCTAGCAAGTTAAAATAGGTCAAGAAGGTACCCCAACACTACAAATAAAAGAAAGAGCTATGGTTGTTGCAAAAACTTGTGTAAGAGATGATGATCTTCGGTGACATATTAAGTTAGAACATTAGAAATAAATCAACCCTTTAAACAAGTAAGAGATCAATGAGAACTAGGGTTGAAAATGCAAATTAAACTTATAGGGTTTTGCAAACAATTACTAGTTGAAGTATAAATGGCACATAATGATGCAGGAGCATCCCTCACGACAAGCAAAACCTGCGTGGAAGCAGAAACAGCTGGAAGACATCCAGTGCAAGTTTTTTGAATTTTTAAATTTTCTCTTGAAATTGATGCGCTAAACATAAATGAGATCATTTAATTTGGCGCCTTGGAAAGAATGTAATCAGACCTCTAGCCATACGCTCTCGTCTGAGATAGACAGAGGCATTTATAGTAGTAGTTGCAGGTAGATAGAATTGAATTCTTAGATCAGATAGTTCTAGAAGGAAGAGGGAAAACCGACTATAGACACCCTCATTTGTATCATTGTAATAGGAAGCAACAGGAGTTGGAAGAATTTAGAGCATAGGAGAATAGCAGAGAACTGTAGAAGAACACCCATGTATAGCTCTTGAATTAATAGCAAAAGATTGATTCAGATTCATGGTTGTTGTGTTATTCTCTGTGTATGTGTGTTGAATGCTCAGTTTATGAACATTTCTTCCTGTTAGGCATCGTTGTTATGCTGCGCGTTTGATTTCATGTGTTAAGATAGAAGTCTGAGAGAAGGCTCGGGGAGCTAAATTCTTGTTCTCAAAGCTCTCAGAAGTGAAAGTGGATTGTTAAAGCCGTGCAAGGAGTGCGCAGGCTGAAGAGGAAGTCTCAGTTGTGAATCTGAGAAGAAAGGAGATCGAAGACTGCTGCTGCAGGTGTGCGCAGAGTCAAGAGAACTCAACACTTAGAAGTGGTCGAGAACTGCCGCAAGGAGTGCATGCAAAGAACCTCTTTGAGGATTGAAAGCCATTGAGGAAAAGCTCAGGAGGGACAAGGCTTCCAAAATCCATCGAAGAGAAGCACCGAGAGTCTGTGCATAAGAGGGTTGAATAGGCGCTACAAAGTTACGCGCAAAAGAACCAGTGCTCGTAGAAGACACCTACGAAGGAAGTGGACGGTCAGGATCTCGTAGAAGAGATCGACAGGATCCTGTCAGCCGTTGGATCTATCGAAGAAGTGAAGAGGTCACAGTCGCGCTGGGAGTTCAAGCTCCAGGGATCGCGAACCGTTGGATCGTGGACCAGTCACCCGTCAGCCGTTAGATCTCGGGAAGTTGTGCAGGGGTTAAGTCCCAGCGAGAAGACGAGGAGTCCCGGAGGAGTCATCGGGATATCAAGCTCATCGGGGTTTGGTCAAGGTAGAGAACCGGGGCCTTGTGATTCTCAAAATCTCGAGGGAGGATCTCAGCCGTTGATCTCAATAGGACACGTGTCAGACATCAAGGCAGGAGTCGGGATCTAACCCATCGGGGATTTCAGGAGTGTGAAATCGTTATATGTTGGAATCGCAATCCGCGATATCCCGACGGGCGCTTAGAACCGTCCATCAGCAGGGACACGTGGCAAGAGATCCCGAAGAGTCGGGAATTGGAGAATTGGGGGTTCCGGGGGTAAGAGACTCGAGCATGTTGAAATCGCGATCCGCGATTTCCCGATTGGATCAGAGTCGTTGATCACAGCAGAGACATGTGGCGAAAGACCCTGGAGAATCGGAGTTCGGGATATCGGGGTTTCAGGAGTCGTGAAACACTTGTAGAACGAAATCGCGATCCGCGATTTCCCGACATAGCCGGAGCCGTTCGATCTAAGGGACGCGTGTCCAAGGATCTGAAGGAGTCGGGGTTCGGCATTTCGGGGTTTTCGCATACAAGGGAATTGTTGCATTAGAAGTCGTGATTTCGCGATACCCGATAAGGCGACGAGGAAGCGGTGACATGGAGGAAAGAGTTCACACGTGCATCGGGGTTCGGCATTTCGGGATTCTCGGTGATGAGAAACTCACGACAGGAGAAGTCGCGAAATCTCGAAAGGCGACGGTCCCACAATCACAACATTTCAGGGGAGGACAGGTGTCACCCGTATCGGGTTTCGGGACTTGGAGGGTCTTGTGAATTTGTGCAGCAAGAATCGCGATTTAGTGAAACGCGATTTCCCGATCATCACTAGTCAACGCCAGGTGGCATCGGAAATTGGAGAATCGGAAATCCCAAGGGCGTAAGTTCTACGCATTCCAATTCCGCGAAGTCCGAACTCCGATAGGGCGGAAATTCCCGATAGGACCAAGGGAAGCATTTGGAGCATTCTGTGGGTGTTAAAACCTCCCGATAAGGGGTTTTGAAGAGCGTCCTAGCTCTTCGGGCCTAAGGAAGAAAAGGTCCTGGTGGGAGCGGACGTGCCCGGGGTGGCGCGTTTGCGTCAAGTGGTATCAGAGCCTAGAAAAGTTTCTTTGCTTTTTCTGTAGCAGAGAAAAAGGAGAATTCACCATGCCGCCAAGGAGAAGAAATAGACGATCACCCGACCCAGAGGAGGAAAGGGAATTGTCCAGAGGGAGAGAAATGTCCAGAGAAAGAGGTAGACAAGGACAGAATCCAGATGTGGAAAGAGGAATGCGAAATCTTCGTGACAGAATGGAGGACATGGAGGTAAGACAAAGGCGAAACGCTGATGCGGGAGATATCAGTGAATCCGAGGATGAAGGTGATGTTGGACATGAAGAAGAAGAAATCCCAGCAGAAGATGCAGCCAATGAGCGTTTAATTAAGGCTATCGCTCGGATGAGTTCGAAAACAAAGATGGACATCCCAGCTTATGAAGGAAGTCTGGATGCAGAAGAGCTGCTAGACTGGATTAGAGCTCTTGACACTTACTTCGATTATGAAGATATCGAAGATGATAAGAAGGTCAGACATGCTGTCACGAGATTAAAAGGACATGCAGCATTGTGGTGGGATGAACTACAAGCTGACAGGCGTTGCCAAGGCAAGCAGAAAATTCAGAGCTGGGACAGGATGATTGCAAAGATGAAGGCAAAATTCATTCCTAGGGACTATCAAATTTCTCTCTTCAGGAGAATGCAGAACCTGAGACAGAAGTTGATGACAGTGAAAGAGTATACTGAGAAATTTTACAGGTTGAATATCAGGGCAGGTCATCGCGAAAGCAATGACGAAAAGATGGCCAGGTATATGAATGGCCTGAGGTATGAAATTCAGGATGAACTAAATTTGGCAACCATCCGAACGGTGGAGGATGCTTACCAATTGGCTCTGAAAGCTGAGGAGAAGCTGAGCCGAAAACAAAGTCAGAGGGGTCGAGGAAGAAGTCAACCCAGAGGCAAAGCAGTTGCCTAAGAAAGAACCCAGAAGGCCAAGGAGGAATGGAAGAAACCTCAAGGGAAGGTTGAAAGAGGTGGAAGTTCGCAGCGAGGGCGATATGCTGAACAAAGAGAACAACATACTAAGCAAAGAGGAGGATATGCTGATCATAATAGGTTTCCTCGTACCAGAGGTAGAGGAAGAGGAAGAGGTGGAGTCATCACATGTTACACATGTGGAAAAGATGGGCACAAGTCAGTTGACTGTACGTATAGGAAGAAGGATGGAGGAGAGACTCATATCGCCGAGGCACAGAGGCGAGATGTTGAGGCAGAGTACGCTGAAGGCGGAAGATCGTTGGTGATGCGAAAAGTCCTTTTGACGCTAGAGAAGGAAATGGAGAACTCAGCGCAGAGGAACAGTCTTTTTAGGACTGCTTGCAAGACCAAAGGTTGGGCATGCAAGGTTATCGTGGACAGTGGAAGCACAGACAATCTTGTTTCAACCGAGATGGTGGAGAGGCTGGAGTTGGAGACAATCGATCATCCAAATCCATACAAAGTTTCATGGCTACAGAAGGGACATCGGGTAAATGTCACTAAACAGTGCTTAGTTGACATTAAGATAGGAGGATATAATGATAGAATTTTATGTGATGTTATTCCTATAGATGTCTGTCATTTATTGCTGGGTAGACCATGGCAATATGATAGGAATGTAATTCATGATGGGAGGAAGAATACATATACCCTAGAGAGGAATGGGAGGACCCATATGTTGTGTCCAATTGAAGATAAAGAGGTGAAGCCGGAGGTAAACAACAGAGTACTTCTCATGAGTGGGAAGGAACTTCTTACAGAAGTTAAGAAGAAGGAGGATCCACAATTCTTTGTGGTCAGAAAGCCGAGAATTGTTCTGACTAGCACAAGAGTGGACGATTTGCCAGGAGAAGTTCAGGAACTGCTGGAAGAGTTCGTTGATATTGTAGTGGACGAACTACCTCGTTCGTTGCCACAGATGAGGAGCATGAGCCATCACATTGATCTCATACCATGAGCTAGTTTACCAAACAAAGCCGCGTACAGATTGACACCACAGGAGAATGAGGAGGTCAAGAAGCAGGTCCAGGAGTTGTTGGACAAAGGTCTGGTCAGAGAAAGCTTGAGTCTGTGTGCTGTTCCAACAGTACTCAGTCCGAAGAAAGATGGAGGCTGGAGGATGTGCACTGATTCGAGGGCCATCAACAAGATAACTATCAGGTATAGATTCCCATTGTCAAGGATGGATGATCTGATGGATTGCTTAAGTGGAGCAAATTTTTTTTCAAAGATAGATCTGAAGAGTGGATATCATCAGATTCGTATGAGAGAAGGTGACGAATGGAAAACAACATTCAAGACAAACGAAGGTTTGTATGAATGGCTTGTCATGCCGTTTGGCTTGACGAATGCACCAAGCACCTTTATGAGGTTGATGAATGAAGTCCTGAAGGAGTTCATCTGAAAATTTGTCATCGTGTATCTGGATGACATATTGGTTTTCAGCAAGACAAAGGCTAAACATCTGAAGCATTTGGCTATTGTGATGAAGAGATTACAGCAAGAAAAGCTGTTGATAAATATGAAGAAGTCCTCATTCATGAAGACATGACTCATTTATTTGGGGTTTGTTATTTCAGCAAATGAACTGAGGATGGATCCAGATAAGGTGGAGGTAATCAAGAATTGGCCATCACCGAGGAACATATTTGGGGTGAGGAGTTTTCATGGATTGGCTAGTTTCTACCGGAAATTCATTAGAAATTTCAGTGGAATTAGTGCAGCAATGATGGATACAGTGAAGAAAAGACATAAATCTTTTCACCGGACGGAAGAGGCTGAGAAGAGTTTCAATTTGTTGAAACGAAGGATTACAGAGCAACCAATTCTGGTGTTGCCAGATTTTCAAAAGACATTTCAGGTAAAATGTGATGCAAGTGGGTTTGCCATAGGAGCAGTCTTGAGCCAGGAAGACAGGCCAATTGCATATTTTAGCGAGAAGTTGAATGAGGCAAAGGAAAAGTACTCCACATATGATAAAGAATTCTATGCCATCATACAGGCATTGAAGAAGTGGAGGCACTATTTGATTCCAAAGGAATTTGTTTTATATAGTGATAACCATGCATTACAATATGTGACTCAACAAGAAAAGTTGAATCAAAGGCATGTTAAATGGGTAGAATACATGCAAAATTTCACTTTTGTGATAAAACATATTTCTGGTACTGCTAACAAAGTTGTTGATGCTTTGAGCAGGAAGTGTTTGCTATTGCAGGAATTCAAAGTCGGGACGTTAGGCTTTGATGATCTTAAGGACATGTATGCAGATGATTCAGATTTTAAGGAAGCTTATGAAGCAGCTGAGAATCCAGTTCTCAGAGACAGAAGTCAGTGGATAGAGTACGTGATCCGGGACGGATTGTTGTTCAAAGGCAACCAACTGTGTATTCCGAATTGCTCCATGAGGGAGAACTTGTTGAAGGAAAAGCACAGTGGAGGATTGGCAGGACATTTTGGCCATCATAAGACATTTGCAAAGTTGAGCGAGTCATACTTTTGGCCAGGGATGCAGTCAGAAGTTAAGAAGTTTGTTGACAGATGCAAAATTTGCCAGCATTCAAAAGGAAGGAAACAGAATGCGAGTTTTTATCAACCATTACCCATACCTGAGAAGCCGTGGGATGAAATTAGCATGGATTTTGTATTGGGATTGTCGAGGACACAAAGGGGTGTTGATTCGATCTTTGTGGTAGTTGATAGGTTTTCTAAGATGGCACATTTTATCCCATGCCAGAAGACCAGTGATGCGACTCGCATCGCAAATCTGTTTTTCAAGGAGATTGTTCGACTCCATGGATTGCCAAAAAGCATAGTCTCAGACAGGGACACAAAATTCATAGGGCATTTCTGGAGAACATTGTGGAAGAAACTGGGAACTAATTTGATGTTTAGCTCTGCTTATCATCCTCAGACGGATGGACAAACAGAAGTGGTCAACAAAAGTCTGGGAGACTTGTTGAGAAGCTTGGTGACAGAGCACCATAGCAATTGGGATAGCATATTACCACAAGCAGAGTTTGCTTACAATGATTCTGTGAACAGGAGCACAGGAAAAAGTCCATTTCGGATTGTGTATGGAATACAGTCGAGAGGAGTTTCTGAATTGAGGGATTCAGAACAGACTGATATAGCAGTGCTAGTGCAGAAGAATTCGTTGAAGCGATGAAGGAACTTCACAGCCAGGTGAAGGAGCGACTATTGAAGTCAACTCAGGAGTACAAACGCAGAGAAGATCAACATCGGAGACAACTTCAGTTTGAAGTTGGTGATCTGGTCCTAGCACATTTGAGGAAAGAAAGGTTCCCGAGAGGAACATACAACAAGCTGAAGATGAAGAAAATTGGGCCATGCAAGGTCTTGAAGAAGATGGGACAAAATGCTTATGAAATTGAGTTACCATATGGAATTAGAATATCTCTGATATTTAATGTTTCGGATCTATATCCACATAAAGCTGATGGAGCAGGAGCAGAAAGTGATGATCAACCATAGATCCAGTGGCAGAAGCAGATGTTAGTTGCAGAGAAGCCACAGATGGAGCAGATATTGAACAAATGAGTGGGTAAGAAAACCAGAAGGAAAGAATATTTTGAATATTTGGTCAAGTGGAAGGGACATCCAGTTGAAGATGTCAGCTGGGAGACGAAAGCAGAGATTCAGAAGCATGGACATACCGTGCAGGAGCTCATGGACAGGAGCCCATGCAAATTTTCAAGCGAGGGAGTATGATGCAGGAGCATCCCTCACGACAAGCAAAACCAACGTGGAAGCAGAAACAGCTGGAAGACGTCCAACGCAAGTTTTTTGAATTTTTAAATTTTCTCTTGAAATTGATGCGCTAAACATAAATGCGATCATTTAATTTGGCACCTTGGAAAGAATGTAATCAGACCTCGAGCCATATTCTCTCGTCTGAGATAGACAGAGGCATTTATAGTAATAGTTGCAGGTAGATAGAATTGAATTCTTAGATCAGATAGTTCTAGAAGGAAGAGGGAAAACCGACTATAGACACCCTGATTTGTATCATTGTAATAGGAAGCAACATGAGTTGGAAGAATTTAGAGCATAGGAGAATAGCAGAGAACTGTAGAAGAACACCCATGTATAGATCTTGAATTAATAGCAGAAGACTGATTCAGATTCATGTTTGTTGTGTTATTCTCTGTGTATGTGTGTTGAATGCTCAGTTTATGAACATTTCTTCCTGTTAGGCATTGTTGTTATGCTGCGCGTTTGATTTCATGTGTTAAGATAGAAGTCTGAGAGAAGGCTCAGGGAGCTAAATTCTTGTTCTCAAAGCTCTCAGAAGTGAAAGTGGATTGTTAAAGTCGTGCAAGGAGTGCGCAGGCTGAAGAGGAAGTCTCAGTTGTGAATCTGAGAAGAAAGGAGATCGAAGACTGCTGTTGCAGGTGTGCGCAAAGTCAAGAGAATTCAACACTTAGAAGTGGTCGAGAACTGCCGCAAGGAGTGCGTGCAAAGAACCTCTTTGAGGATTGAAAGCCATCGAGGAAAAGCTCAGGAGGGACAAGGCTTCCGAAATCCATCGAGGAGAAGCACCAAGAGTCTGTGCATAAGAGGGTTGAATAGGCGCTGCAAAGTTACGTGCAGAAGAACCAGTGCTCGTAGAAGACACCTACGAAGGAAGTGGACGGTCAGGATCTCGTAGAAGAGATCGGTAGGATCCCGTCAACCGCTGGATCTATCGAAGAAGTGAAGAGGTCACGGTCGCGCTGGGAGTTCAAGCTCCAGGGATCACGAACCGTTGGATCGTGGACCAGTCACCCGTCAGCCGTTAGATCTTCGGAAGTTGTGCAGGGGTTAAGTCCTAGCTAGAAGACGAGGAGTCCCGGAGGAGTCATCGGGATATCAAGCTCATCGGGGTTTGGTCAAGGTAGAGAACCGGGGCCTTGTGATTCTCAAAATCTCGAGGGAGGATCTCAGCCGTTGATCTCAACAGGACACGTGTCAGACATCAAGGCAGGAGTCGGGATCTAACCCATCGGGGATTTCAGGAGTGTGAAATCGTTATATGTTGGAATTGCGATCCGCGATATCCCGACGGGCGCTTAGAACCGTCCATCAGCAGGGACACGTGGCAAGAGATCCCGAAGAATCGGGAATCGGAGAATCGGGGGTTCCGGGGGTAAGAGACTCGAGCATGTTGAAATCGCGATCTGCGTTTTCCCGATTGGATCAGAGCCGTTGATCACAACAGAGACACGTGGCGAAAGACCCCGGAGAATCTGAGTTCGAGATATCGGGGTTTCAGGAGTCGTGAAACACTTGCAGAACGAAATCGCGATCCGCGATTTCCCGACACAGCCGGAGCCGTTCGATCTAAGGGACGCGTGTCCAAGGATCTGAAGGAGTCGGGGTTCGGCATTTCGGGGTTTCCGCATACAAGGGAATTGTTGCATTAGAAGTCGTGATTTCGCGATACCCGATAAGGTGACGAGAAAGCGATGACGTGGAGGAAAGAGTTCACACGTGCATCGGGGTTCGGCATTTCGGGATTCTCGGTGACGAGAAACTCACGACAGGAGAAGTCGCGAAATCCCGAAAGGCGATGGTCCCACAATCACAACATTTCAGGGGGGGACAGGTGTCACCCGTATCGGGTTTCAGGACTTGGAGGGTCTTGTGAATTTGTGCAGCAAGAATCGCGATTTAGCGAAACGCGATTTCCCGATCATCACTAGTCAACGTCAGGTGGCATCGAAAATCGGAGAATCGGAAATCCCAAGGGCGTAAGTTCTACGCATTCCAATTCCGCGAAGTCCGAACTCCGATAGGGGGGAAATTCCCGATAGGACCAAGGGAAGCATTTGGAGCATTTTGTGGGTGTTAAAACCTCCCGATAAGGGGTTTTGAAGAGCGTCCTAGCTCTTCGAGCCTAAGGAAGAAAAGGTCCTTGTGGGAGCGGACGTGCCCGGGGTGGCGCGTTTGCGTCACATAACAGCCCCAAAAGATGCAAGATGTCAAGCCCTAGACAACTAAAAACCCAAATAGCAATGCAATAAATGATAGCAAGATACACTTTGAGAATAATTTGTCAATTAAACCTTAGACATATAGCACAATTATGGTTGAAAAATCAACAATAATTGCTACAAACCCTAATATAACCCTAGAGCAATAAAAGAAAAGGTGAATTTAGATTTAAGGTCATGCTAAAGGGAGTTAAGACTCATGTGGTTTATTCCTTTTGGACTTATGAAGTCAAACTATGAACTTTCTTGAAGACAACGGTGAAACATAGACTTTGGATAAAACCCTACGGTAGTCCACTCAAACCTTAGAAGGTTATCCTATAGAAAGACAACTAGGGTAGTCCACTACAAACCCTAGAAAATCATTATATGTCCTTTAACGATATTTAAGATGATATAAAGCGAAGGTATTCCACTACAAACCTTCCTAGGGTTTACAAGATAAGATCTATCAAAGAAAAATACAAGGAAAAATGTATTATCACCAATTTGCTAAGAACATTAACACTTCATACATTTATGAATAAATCCACAAAGACTTAGAAATAACAGTTATTGAGTAAATCAATGCTCATCCATGAAACCCCGACCACAAAATCATCCATCAAACTTGAAAAAGCATCCATAGATCATCTCTCTATGAAGTTGCATGAGTTATTCATCCATAGGCAAAAGAGAAATAGAGAAGAGACAAGTAGTAGTAATCCTCCACGAGTAGCAATGATAATACAAATGAGGGAGCAATTCCTTTATTTATACGAGGAAACCAAGTGCTTCACTTGAATCAACTAATATCCACTAAGAGCCCCTAAAAACATAAAAAACCATGATACAAGATGGATAGGTTTTGGCTAACCCCCAAAAATACCTCTAAAACAAAGATACAATGCAAAAACATGAAAAAATCCTCTAAAATTGCCACACGTGTGAGTGTAGACAGCAAATGAAGGGTGACGTCATCTCCAAATGGGTTGTAAATACCCCAAAAGTTATGTCTCTCCCCAAAAGGTGCAAAGTATCATCAAAAGTCATGCGTCCTCGTCGAGAAAGTCACATCTCCTCATCAAAAAGATGCCAACTCATCATCAAATATGCTAGGTCGGCTCAAATAAGTGTCGCGTCATCATCAAGTACAACGCCCCATCACATATGCAACATCCTCAAGCTAGGGCATGACATCATCAAGAGAAAGGGCTCCATCACCTCTCCCAAGAGGTATACCATCATCATCACATGCCATGTCATCATACCGAGTCTCAACATCAAGGGGGTGCAATGTCATCAATGGGGCTCCATGCCATCTCCAAGTGGCACGTCATGCTCATAGGTGCAACATCCTAGCTCCAAGGTGCAATCTCCAAGGTCCAAGAGGTGATGGAGGGTGTAAAAAGGTATGTAAAGTCATCATATGGTCCAACGCTCATTATCGAGGCTCCAACGTCCTCCAAATGGTGTCCAACATTCTCCATGAAGTGGGAGAAGCATCATCAACGTCCTCCAAAGAACCATGTCTAAGTGTGCATCATCATCAAGCATGAGCTCAAAGAATCAAGTGAGACCAACCTTCATAGACAGAAGATTCATTATAACATAAAAAGTGAGTTAGATTTCAATGTAAAAGCCACGTAAGTAGATTGCATTGGGTATCTTCTTCAAACTTCACACTATCTTATTACTTTATGCAATTTGCTAAGTTTAAGTATGGGAGGATCATTATAGAACCCTATGAGGTGTGTTTTTTTTTAACAATAACGGGTATGGTTTGTATTAAATAACAATGATAATCACTGGCATGGGTACACCATTAATTTCATGCCTTGTCCTAAGAGGCAGAATTAACATTACACATAGGTCATTTATCTTCGATTTTGTCATCTAAAAGGCTCTCAGTACTAGGGGATATTGAAGCTTTGTATATTTCCATTAATACACAGGGTCCCTTTGCTCAATCGGGTAGCAATGTTAGTTGCTTTGTCCGCTTCTCCATTCAATTCCCAAAGGATGTGATAGAATTTAATTTTGTGAAAGGCTGGAAGTAAAATCCTGATCTTTCGAATTATGTGGCGGAGCCTCATGTTGTGGGGGAGGACATGGATGTTTAAAGCTTAAATTATCACCCGGGAGTCTCCAAAGACAGTAACATCTTTAACTTTCCTTGCGAAGACTTGATGGAGTCCTTGCCAAAGTGTGAGCATTTCAGCGATATTGTTGGTGTCCTCTCCGATCCCCCAAGAGAGGGTGAATTCGATTGTTTCTTCTGGGCTCAGAAGAACCCCTCCTCCTCTTGTTGCCCCTAGATTTGCTTTAGAAGCTCCTTCAAAGAACAGAGCATGTTGATGGAGCGCCTTCCTCCAGCTTGAGAAGCTCAATGGATCCATGTGAGTATCCCAAAGATCCAGCTGAGGCAAGTGAGGATACCTAGCACCAGGGGCCTCTGGGATTAGACTCAACATCCATTCTTCTTCATTAGGCGGGAGTTGAGACTTGTTCTTTGGAAGGGTTAGCGAATGAAGACAGTCTCCCAGCAGCGCCTTAGCTCGGACAACTACCTGTGCAGGTGTGGAGGTTTTACTTCTGAAAATGCAGGTGTTACGTTCCAGCCAGATCATCCATAGAGTGAACTTCGGGAGGGACATCCAACAGTAATTGAGCATGTCTTTCTTGTGGGAAGTGAAGGGGCACTTTTTATCCCAGTTTATGAGGAGAATTGGGATTTCTTCCGAAAGATTTACAAGATTCGACCAAGGGGAGAGGGAGAAATTCCAAACCACTTTTGCAAAGGTGCAGGATAGCAAGAGGTGGTTGGTAGATTCTTCCTGTTGACAGCAGAGGGGACATCTTGAGGGGCCTTCCCAACCTTTCTTTTTAAGATTTTATCCCGTAAGCATGTTGTTGTGGGCCAGCGTCCAGATGAAGATGTCTACTTTTTGCAGCGTTTTGGAATTCCAAACACCTTTCCAGAGTGTAGTGCTAGGAAGAGCTTTAAACTTCTTGTATCCCTAGGCTGCAGTGTATTTTCCAGAAAGATCGCCCCAACCACGGGAATCCATCGTGGATGCAAAACCCTATGAGGTGTGTTAGTACCCAAGTAGAGGATTATTTCCCAAGAAACCCATCAAACTGCAAGTGTAAGTGAATGTATGACATGGGGTTTACTTCGTGGTCATGTTGTCATTGACATGCAAGGCCACATGTGATGTTCATCTACATGAACACCTTTATATAGGGATCACTTAATGCATTAAGTTACCCTTTCCTCGACACTTTTTCTTTCCACCCTTTTTTTTTGTATATTCCAGAGCTAATCCATTAATAATACATGAATAGTACAATCAAGAAAACAGAGGTAAATTGTGAAAGACATGTCCAAAGAGAAAGACGTAGAGTTCTAAGTCTAACCCTGCCCTTACTCGGAAACTAGGAAATCAAAAATCTTGGAAAAAACATGCCTTCCTATGGAGGGAAACCAGGCCCTTAAAAAAACTTGATGTCTTAGCAATGTTTGACCCAACATAAGCAAAAATAGGATTGAATCAAAAGTAGGAAACTTAAAAGCAGACGAGAGCAAGAGAATTAAGGAGGAAGACCGTCGGGAAGGGGCTTCTTCGATCACTGGACACATGACAAAGTCGTTGTCGCCGCCACTGGAGGAGCTGGATTTTGCCTCCCCAGTTGGAAATCATGTACATTTGAGGAAGGAGGGCGGGGAAGGAAAGTCATTGCATTGGAATTTCTACATGGGGGGAGAATTCTAGGCATCGCTCGCTTGAGCCACCTACTTGACCGATTGTGCTTCTGTTGTCTACTTGCATATGATGTCTGAAGGTTCCAGGTTGTCATGATGGCCATCCAAAGATGGGCCATGGGTACCAGGAGATCGGGGTGAGTCGGAGGGACTCTGAATGAATACACCAGGAAGACTGAGGAGGGCGCAAGCCAACAAATTTATTACCGTCTAGTAGCTTCCGCAGTGCCTCTGGGTGCGCTGGGTTGTCAGGTGGTAGTTGATCATATCCTCATCCCAATCATCCAGCATTTTCCAAATGGAGCGTGGTATTGAGAGTTCATAACCCTCTCGACTGACAATGGCAGGATGAGAATGTGAGCTTGTCACTCTATCTCCCCGACCACCTCTCCCCAGGCGAGGAGTTGCATGCATTTGTCTAGGAATAGAATAATCCTGAAGCACTTTATGTATGTTGATGCAGGGTTGGATCGAAAACAGGAGAAGATCGACAGAGAATGCCAATGGGGGGATGTCGGGACAGCTCTGAGCGCAAAAAGAAGGTCTGTCAAGCAGGAGCGGGAGCCAAGAAAAGAACATAATGAGCCAGAAGTGGAGGTTCCTTGGGATGATAAGGGAAGAATTAGGGGAATTCAATTCCCGCATCATGTACATAACCACTCACGATGCCATGGTACTTCAA
Organism: Picea engelmannii; assembly: GCA_009831015.1. NCBI lineage: Eukaryota > Viridiplantae > Streptophyta > Pinopsida > Pinales > Pinaceae > Picea > Picea engelmannii. The sequence goes on from ML813939.1 coordinate 193,543, forward strand.
CACATATGGAGCAGGAGAGAAGAGGCTCGTGAAGTTAATGCCTGGAGCCTCAAGCAGAACCCATATTTAATTTGCATGGAGGATGGAGGGGGTGAGAGCCAAGTGTCCATAGGTTCGTGCGCTAGAGGTGACGTTGGTGGGATCCAGGTGGTTAGCATTGTCATCCACATCCGGGGTAGGAAAGTCTCTTAGTGCAAGTTTGATACAGTCCTACTTGAGAGAATGGAGTGGAAGATCATCAAAATATGAGTTCTTGATAGCCATATTTTTAGTGATGCCTGCATTCATGATCTTTTCTGTAAGGGAATTGGCTTTGCGTCTGACGTGTTGGAAAGTGATGGAGTCCAGGTGATCCAGAAGAAGAGCAAGCCTTTGTAGTTGTTGACCTAGTCTCCATCTGGGGGAAACCTTGGCTCTTTGAGATCCATTTTGGAGTCTGATGGATAAGGAGATGATAAGTTGAGAGTTGCCTTCAATTATGAGTGGGAAGAGAGATCATTGAATTGTTATTTGAAGACCATTGATTAATCCTAAGAGTTCTGCCACATTATTGTTGTCATGATTGATGGATCCATAGAAGATACAGAGGATAGTGCCAGAGTTGTTTATGAAGGCTCTGTCAAAGCCAACAGGCCCAGGGTTACTTTTGGAAGCACCATTGAAGTTGGGTTTGAAGAAGCCTGGAGGGGGATAGCTCTAGAGATCCAAACTAGAGGGGGAAACGACCTGCTAAGCTATGAGTCCCAATTGAGGAGCTGAAGAGATGCCCTAGTGAAGTAAGATTGCGGCTTCATTCAGTGGCACTTTGAAATCCTATTCAAACCAAGGGTGGAGATGAATCGTTTCCAAAAGTTGTTTTCTACAAGTCGTCCAGAGGAGGTCTTTGTAGGAGGAGGTGCCTTCAAAAATCCTCTGATTTCGCTCCTTCCATATATTCCAGATGATTAAACCTGGGATGAGTTGCCATAGGCGATTGAGAATAGGACTATTAAAAGGATTTTCCACCCAGGTTTTTAGAGTTTGATCTATGTTGCCATGAACGCGGTTGGATCTTCTGCATAAGATAGTGATGTTGTCCCAGAGTCAACTAGAGATGGGGCAACTGTCTAGAAGGTGATCAATCGTTTCTTCATGGCTGAGACAGAGGGTGCAATGAGAAGGAACATAGAAACATTTCTTGAGGATGTTCTCCCAAGTTAAGATTTGTCTATGAATAGTCAACCAAAGAAAGATTGATATCTTGGGCCAAGTTCTGAGATTCCAGAGTTTGATCCAGTGAGGATCCATTAGTTCTGGCGTGGTGGGAATGAGGAGGTGGTAGGATTCTTTGACTGTGTAGGTTCCTTGTGGGCAGTACCGTCGTATGAGTTTGCAAGGGTCATGGTTGATGCACATTTTGTGATTTGGCAAATCCTGCTCGAGGCTCTTGATTGTTTCATTCGAAAGTTGTGGGTGTAGGTCATGTAGGCATTTCCAACTTCTGAAATCTTGTTGATCAGTAGCCTGCCAAATATCCATGACTTTTGGTCCTCCCAAAGGGGGATGAGAGACCTGGGGTGGTAGGTTGTGTGCTCTTTCTAAACTCGGAAGTTGTTGCCATGAGTCGGTCTAGAAGTTGGCATATGCACCATTACAGATCTCCCAAAAGCTATGTTGTTGGATGAGATCTCGTTGTAGCATCGTTGAATTCCATATGAGAGAGCCTTGAGTGTTATGGGTGAAGCAAATTAGATTATGAGGATCCCAGTCAACTACATATTTCTTGTTCCATAAATGTGCCCAGGTACTAGAATTGTTTGAAACCCAATTCCACCACATTTTTGCAATGAGGATTTCATTTCTCTTGGCAGGATCCCTTAATCCTAGACCTCCCATGGATTTGGGTAGGTAGACTTTATCCCACTTGACAAGAGCCCATTAGGGAGTGTTGTTGTCACCCCCCCAGAGGAAGGTGCGTTGATTTTTCCTTATACCTTTAAGAACCCATTTAGGGGCAACAAGCACTGAGAAGAGGTACAAATGTATAGTTTGAAGTACAACTTTGATAAGAACAAGTCGCCCAACCAGGTTGAGGAACCGAAAGGTCTAGGAAGAGAGATTTTGTGTCAATTTGACAATGATTTCCTTCTGGGAGGAGTGTTTGAGGGTCGATTCAATCAAGGGGGAACCCAGGTATTTTGAGGGGAGGGAGGAGATGATGAAGCCTAGAGTTCTAGCAATGTTCCTTTGGGTAGTGGTGGGGGTGTCAAAGAAAAATATGTGAGATTTGTCAAGTTTAACAGAGGCTCTTGAGGCTTTGGAGAAAGTTTTAAGGATGTCAAGAAGGGAACCTTGCTTCTTGCACGGAGGGATGCGCCATGAGAAAGTTGTCATCCATAAATTGTTGGTGGGTCAGGGATTGATTATTGTGAAGATTAAGACCTTTCTGAGAGCCCATGGAGTGAGAATTGTTGAGCATGTGACCAAGGCCTTCGAATATGAGTATGAAAAGGAAAGGGGAGAGAAGATCCCCTTGAAGAATGCCTTTGGAGGGTGAAAAGGTACTGGAGGGAAAATCGTTGACCAAGACAGAAAAGAAGGCCGAGGATAGAAGAGAGAGAATCCAACACACCCATTCCAAGCTGAAACCGAAATTTAAGAGAGTATTTTCAATGTACTCCCAACTTTGGCGGTTGAAAGCTTTGGAAAGGTCCAACTTGAGGAGCACACCATATTTCTTGGTTGTTTTTAGAGAATGGATAACCTCATGCACTAGAATCATGCCATCCATAATTTGTCTACCTTCCACATAGCCCGTTTGTTCAGGGGATATGAGAAGAGGCTTTAACCTGTTGGAAATAACTTTTGTGATGATCTTATAAATGACATTGCAGAGGGAAATGGGATGATACTTACTTGGAGAAGTAACATTCTCTTCTTTTGGGATTAAGGTGAGAAAAATGGCGTTGAGAGTTGGTAGCACCCATTGTTTGCTGCGAGATTCCTCCACAGTCTCCAAAACATCCTGCTTCAAGAAGTCCCAACATGAGTGGAAAAAGTTGATGGTGAAGCCATTCGCACCACGGGTTGTGTCATCCTTAATTTGACTGACTGCAATGTCCACCTCCTGTAACGTGATTGGGCACATTAAGGAGGCATTGTGGTGCTCGGTAACTAGGCAGGGGATCTGGTTGGTGACCAATTGGATGGCTTCCACTCTGGAGTGATTTTCTTGAGAGAGAAGATCCTCAAAGTAGGAGACCAACTCTTTTTCAATATCGTTGTGGGATTCCAACCTAGATCCGTCTTCTTTTTTAAGGCAGGATATTGTGTTGTGCATTCTGTGTTGGATAGTGGAGCGATGGAAGAAGGAAATGTTGCGCTCTCCCTCTTTTAGCCAAGAGATTTTAGATTTTTGCTTCCATAGGATTTCTTCATGTTTTCACATGTCTTTTATTTGGGATTGGAGTTCCTCTTCCTTTTTGGCCTGCTCTTCCACACGTCCTTCTCTAATGATTTGTTGTTGTTGGGTGTCCATCTCTTGTTCTAAGGGAATTTTGGTGCTGAAGATGTTACCGAAGGTCGATTTGTTCCAAACTTTGAAATGTTTCTTTAGCATTTTGAGTTTCTGTTGAAATCTGTACATTTTGGAAGAACATATGGTGTGAGCGGTGGACCACCAATCTCTAATCATGGGCATGGATTTTGGATGAGTTAGCCAAAACTTCTCAAATCTGAAGGGGCAGTGATGAGTTCTGCCATGATGGTGCCATTGCATGCATATGGGACAATGTTTGGAGCCTGTAGAGCGAAGAATGGTAGCAACAAGGTCTCCCCTTGAAGTGGTTATTTCTTCTGAGACTATAAATCTGTCTAATCGGGAGGCGCAATTTGAGAGGAACTGCCTCGTCGATTATTCCAGGTGTAGATTCCATTTGTGGTTTCCAGGTCTACCAATTCATTATTGTCAATGAAGTCTTTGAATATGAGGTCTTCCAGAGTGAGGATGCAACGCCCACCCTTTTTTTCCTTGAGCTTGGTGATCATATTGAAGTCTCCTCCAATGATCCATCTTTGCCTTGGATTTTCTTGTTTGAACCAGTCTAGGAAGTCCATAAGAAAGGATTTTTGATCTTATGATTGGGGACCATACACATTAATGATGAGGCCATGAATATCAGTACCTAAGATATGGAAGGAGGCCGAAATAGAATTCTTGCAGGTTGTGAAGTCATTAAGGGTTATTTTTGTTGGGTTCTGAACAATCGTTAGACCACTAGAGGCGCCAGCCGTGTCAACCGATATGGATTCATTGTTTTTCCAAAGGCGTGACATTGGGATTTTTAGATTGTCATTGTTGCTTTTGGTTTCTTGTATCATGAGCAATGTGGGTCTTTCCTGAAGAATCTTTCTTCGTAACATTATGTGCTTGATGGGGTCGTTGATTCCTCTGACATTCGAGGAGATGATTTTCATTGGGAACATTGGGGGTTAGAGGGAAAGAATTAAGTGAGTTGGGTGTATCATCCAAACTCCACTAACATGGATCCCAAGATGGTGATGCGCAGTAGATCTGTTTTGCGTCCTCTTTTTTAGCGTCCTTGGTTGCTTTTTTTGGATCAGTGGGAGGGTTATTTTGGATTCCCAGGTGGGTATGCATTCTAGGTTTGTGAAGAGATTCCTCGAGTAGATGGATCTGCTTTGGAGGGATCGCATGGAAGGGTTTGTTTTTGGATGCATCCTCTAGTCCTAAGAGATCAAGCTCTCCTACATCTAGATCTTCCATTTCTTCATCCATTAGAATATCAAAGTCTTGAGTTGTTGAGGAGGAAGGGATTTATTGAGAGGGCCTTGGTGAAGAGTTGTCTTGAGTATTGATGCCAGTGTTGCTTGGGTCTTGGGGTTGATCACCTTCTTTGTTCTGCTCATGATCCTGGTGTTGTCTTTTGGGGATGGGTTGATCCTCCTCCACTATGTTGTCTGCTCCCTCAGGTTGATTGGCGAGAGCTTGGAAGATGTTGCTTGTTGTTGGGTTTCAAATTTTGATTGTTGATTGGGGTTTCTGATTCGGACATTGTCGATTGGGTACTTTTCTGAATTCGTCCTCATTTGTACTTGTTGCATTTTGTGGATTTGTTGCAGGCTTATTTTGGGGGCAGTCTCGGAAAAGGTGCCCATGTGCATGGCATTTTCTGCATCTAAATGGGACATGCGCAAGGCAGATGGAATCAGACAAGGATTTTTCTATGTACATGTAGACACAGATCCTAGCGTAGGAGGTGTATTTGTTAGTTTTTTTCTGCTCTGCAATTTTGATGAAGTTGCCGAGAGCGTTGCCAATGTCCTTAAGTGTTTCATCGTCCCAGTAGTCTTGAGGTAAGGAATATAAATGGATCCATACCGGGGCTTAGGTGAAATATTCCTTATCTGGGTTGAAACGCTCAGCCTAGTTTCTGAGATATAGACCTGTAGAGTTGAAGAAGTAGGGCCCTCCTTCCAGAATTATGTCTCTGTCATCAAGCCATGTGAATATAATGGTGAAGAATCCTTTTGAGTTGAACTGAAGATCGAAGTATGATTTTGGCTTCCATTTGACTGCAATCCAATTCAAGAGGGCTCTTTCAGTGGGCCAAATTCCAATGAATTTTTCGATGAGGACATAGGTTTTCATATGTTCAATCTAGGCGTTGATGCGCGCTAGAGGCAGCTCAATCTGGGGTCTCTCATCAAATTTAGCAATGCATGTGCTGGTTTTGGTATCATCCAAAGTTGAGGCATTCGTGGGGGGATGAGGGGCATCTGACTGATCCTGTTGATGTGAGGGAGGGTCAATTAGTTGCAGGGGTTCGATGGTTTTTCAGGAGGTCGTGTTCAGGTAGTCCTTGTAAGAAAGGGAGGGGCCCCCGACCCCTCCCTTAGGGGGAGACATGGACGATTAAGGAATGTGCATTGTTGCATTGGATCCAGTAGCAAGTGAGGGCAGGAATGGGGAATTGTGCAGGGCCGAGGTAGCTTTCCAATTCATCGCTTGATCATCCAATAAAAAAAAAAGATCAAAAGTTGTAGTTTTTTTCTTTCCACCCCTTATATTACCTTTTGATATTCATTTATTTTCTTTGCAAGCCCCTTCTTTAAGTTTATGCATTTATTACATTAGGGGCCAAGATATTCAACTAAGTCCTTTCTTTAGATATGCATTCAATGCATTAGGACTTGGGTTGATGACCTCATAACGAGGGGGTAAAGGTCAAGCTTACTTGGCTTTTGATTTATCAGTCATATCACTTTATTGTTGTTTTGCATTTTGAATTTATAACATGCTCTTTTCATTCTTTTTTACAACTGCATCAAATTCAGGCCTTCAAGCCCCTTCTTCTCATAAGAGAATGAAGTACGAACCTTTTTTTGATACATGTAACAACCTATTCCAAAAGATAGGACAATAAAAGGAAAACATATGGAAAGTGTTAAGTATGGAAAGGCACATGTACATTACCCCTATCAAGGCCTCCTAGTAGTACCCATTTTCCCCAAGAGTGACAACACTTGACTAGAGTACATATGATGGTCACCAAGGTGAAACAAGGCAAAAATCATAGATTTCAAGCATCATGATTCATTATCTGACTTCAACTATGTTATGTCTTGTTTTTATTAATATGAAAGTTTTCAGAGAGCTTACAATATATGTTTTTTAATATTTAAAGTAATATAGTCAACGATCATTTTTAATTAGGTTGGTTAACAATAAGGCTCAAATCCATTACAATAATATAATCGTTATGAGTTCAACATGTCACTTGCTGGAATTAAAACTGGACGAGGAGAACAACAATCTTTCTTCCCAACCACCCAAACTAAACCCAGTCAAATAACAAGATTACGTGTGTGTGTGTGTGTGTGTGTGTTGAACATACTTACTTTTACAAAACATTTGATACACCTTCACTTTTCGTTTAGTCAACAACTTAAGTTGAAACCTTCCTTCTTCCTTTGTACACCAAATCATTAATATTTTTATCAAAATTAATCTATTTAAACAAATATTACTTATCATATTGGAAGTAATTTATTACAAATAAAGTTTAAATAAATTACATTATATTTATTTGTTTATTTATTTTCCAAAGTAAGAAAAATGCTACAATATTCAAAATTAATGGTTTAACATCTGTTGATATAATCTCAAAACCATGATGTGTAGCTATTATATCATGTGTAAACAAAATCTAGCCACTTAAAAAAACTCGCTAGTGATCCGTAAGGGGGTGAACTTCCACTCTTACCATATGTCTCTGGGTCTAGGGTCATTAACCTATTTCCTTATGTCCAAGGAAGATGATCTCTTAGCCAATCAAAAGCAATTTCAGGTCATACTCCAAGGCCAAAAGGCAGTTTCAACCTAGATAATATCCACAAGAAAGTTAGTATCTTGTATTGTCATCTCTGAGGCTACAACAGTGTGGTCATGTGCCTTCGAGTAGCATCTAGCTTTAGTCCCATACATGAAACCAGATACTACCCTTGATTATAGTTTAAACTTATGTACCTTAATTTTGTTTTCCACAGAGAAAAAGAAAAGAACTTATATACCTTACTTCTTCTTTTTCTTATTTTCTAAAAGGTGGCGAAACCTATCATAACTCAGTTATCAACCAGGGTTAACTCATCAATGGATTTAAGAAAAACCACCGAGGTTGACTCATCATCGTTATTTAATGAAAACCATGCCACTTGAAATAACCCATTGGTGGTCCATAAGGGGGCATCATTTCACTTTTGCATGTCTTGGGCCTTTAACTTGTTTCCTTATGTCTGAGGAAGACAAACTCTTAACCAACAGAAGCAATTTTAGGTCTTACTCCAAAACCAGAAAACAATTTCAACCTAAATAGTATTTGCAATAAAGCCACATTCCCTTGTAGTCATCACCAAAACTACTTAGAATAGGGTCATATACTCTCTAATAACATTTAACCTTAATCCCATACATAAAACCAAAATTATAATTTAAACTTATAAACTTCAAAATTATTTCAATTTTTTTAATTAGAAATATTTATATTTTCTCTTTATCTTTAAAAAATAATATACTAAAATACATCAACCTATATATTTTTTTATATTTTAATACTCGTTTTTTCAAAGAATATACTAAAATCCATCAACCTTTTAGATTTATATTTTAATACTCGTTTTTTCTTTCTTTCTTTGTTCATAATTTAAATTAATTGTCAAACATAACTATCACATGTGATTCCACTTTCATCCTTAACTTGTTTATGTGTCACATGTAATTCTATTTTCATCCTTAACTTCTTTCTTTGATAAGATTTTTATAATCATATTAAAACTTTTTATTTTATTTATTTAACTTGTTTTCTTATAAGATTTATAATTCCTACAATTACAATTATAGTAGGACTTTATTTTATAATTCTTTTTATATAATTCTCTTTTTATTGTATATTTTAATTATAATAAATCTTTTTTTTTAATTATTTTTTATCTTATATACTCCTTTCCACGATATTCACAATATTCCTTGTAGTATAACTTTTTATTTTATATTTTTTTATATAATTTTTTAATTATAATAATTATTTTTTAATAACTTTTTAATTGTATATACTTCTTTCTACAATATTAAATTTTTTAATTGCAATAAACTTTTAAAAAACAACTAATTATTCATTATTCAACCTAAATTTTAAATTCCATAATATTTTTTTTTGACAAAAACGGTTAGAGTTTTATATTAAAAAACAGTGGGGAAACCACTGCGTTCGTTACATCTGAAAGTTTCCTGGTAATTCAGAGGGACAAACCTAAATGAACTAAAACAGAAATGTCTTTTGAGCTTGGAAAACCATACTATTTCAGTGACCCGGTTCGACTGCGGGTCATTACATCCTTTCTGACTTGAAAGTTTTTTTTTTTTCCTTTTTGGCACAGTCTGCCATTCTTTGCTTTGATGAGAATGGCTTTCCTTCGGTCGAGGAGGGCCTTCTTCATCAGTGAAGTCGGGGCCTTCTTCATCTGCTAAATTGACCCATCTTGAGACCTGGTGTTCGGGCTGAGAAATGCCTGGCATTGTGGTTGGATCAGTTTCTGCCTGGGCCTTCCCCTTGGGCTTTTTAGGGGAAGGAGGCTTTTGCTCTTGCCCAGAGGTGACTTGCTCCGTTTTCTGTGGTACTATCTCTGTATCTTCCTCGCTTAAGGTATCATTAGCCGGTTCAATGCTTTGATGCTCAGGAAGAGATCCTACCCACCATGTGGATTTGCGTTGATTCTTGGAGTTTTTATTTTTCTCAGGGAGTTTCTGACATTTGTTGGCTAAGTGCCTTGTTTCAAAACATCTTCTGCACCTAAACTGAAGATTCTCGTAATCAAGCTTCTGCATCCAAGAATAGTTCATCCCTTGAAGAATGATTTGCGCTGGGAATCCTTTACTGAAATCCATCTCTACACAGATCCGTGCATAGGTAGTGAAGCCACATTTGGTTTCCGGACTGCTACTATGAAACTTGCCAAGAGCGTTTCCGATATGGCTGAGAGAAGAATCACCCCAAAAATGAATAGGTAGACCAGGGAGCCTTACCCACACGGGGGCCGTAGGGATGGAATCTGAGGAGGGGTCAAAAGAAGGGGTCCAGAGCTGCAGAGACAGACCCGATCTGCCCCAGAACCAGGGCCCAGAACTGAAGATCAAATCTCTGTCCTTAGCAGAGGCAAAAATCACTACGAAGAATCCTTTCACACAGGGGCGAACATGGGCTTCGTCTTCAAGGAGGGGAGTCCATTCTGAAGCAATCCAAGAGTGTAGATCCGCCAGGCGAGGCCAGAAGCCGTTGAACCTGCAAAACAGAGCATTGGATCTAAAAAAACCTTCGCGGACCGCTGCTTCCTGAGGTACAGGGATCACTGGATCCGGAGCTTCACGGACCACAGGAGAAAAGCCAGAGGAGCGGCCTTGGACCGTGTATTTGAAGGAGGTCGGAACTGGAATAGACGGAGCAACAGAGGACGCGTCGGTCGCTGCTGCTGGTGGAGGCGGCTGAGCGGAGGAGGGAGGAGCTCCAGACGGGGAGCCGGAGGGGTCGTCCGGGCGTCGAGCAGAGGAACGTTTTGGGGGCGAGCTCGGGAGAGGGCCGAGCTCTCGCGAAGGAGCATGCAGAGCTGCGGAGGAGGCCGCCGCCATCTCAGGGCAAAAGCCTCAAGCCCTATTTGTCAAGATTGGCATGTAATTAAATTCCACAATATTATTATACTTGAACAACTAATTAATCATTAGTCAACCCAATTTTATTATATTAAAAATTATTTCATAATCTACCCCCACATACCCACTATATAGTAATTTTGGCTCCACTTCAATGAATACCTTTAATACTTTTGAGTAATATACTAGAATTTTTTGAAACATTCTTTAATGCGTTTAAAATACATTCATTGTACTTATATATAATTTCAATATCCAATTTTTAATATTATTGACTTTATAGAAAGTTATTTTTAATAAAATTAATTAATTTTTTATTTTTATTTTATTTTATTATTTTATTATTAATATTACACTCTAATATATACATTAAAGTTCAAAGAGCCAAAATCTGTTAGGATCCGATCCTAATCCCTCTTAATTGGTCATTAGTTAGCAGGATATATTTTTCATGTAATAAAGGTCGATATTAGTTAATAAGGCCTATTAAATAAATGTGAACAAGTCAATGTAAGGAGACCTAATAGAAGCTTCCACTTCTAGAAATATCTTCCTCTAGAATGTTCTCTAGAAGATAGAATTAGTATAAATAAGGGTAGGAGAAAGGATGTCTTGAGAATTATTGTAATAGAGCGTTGCTATGTTGGAGGTTGCCCCCTTGAAGAGGCAAGTGAACATTGCTCCCATTTCAATAAAAGGTATCATTTTTGGTGTGCTCTTCTCTATATTATGTTATTCCATTGGTAATTTATGTGATATTTCATGTCTCTGCTCAAAATACATAACAAGGTGCATAACAAGTGGTATCAGAGCTCTTTCTTGGGCATGAATTGTGGATTATTTTTTTTCAGGGTAGAGATGTATTCCAACGTCTTTAAGCTACAATGATATGTCGTTCAACACATAAATCCATGGTCAGGGAAGCATACACACAGTGAATACAAGAGGTTTTTAAGCTCACATTATTGGACACCCTTGTAACCCATGTTGGTACCCCTTAGAGTGGCAGTGCATCATACAACACTTATATGCAGACTGGCCTAGGTGTCCTGAAACCCTCCATAGATCAATTGATCGGTCGCCTCACTGCTATAGTGCCAATGAGAACAACACTCAGGAAGATACTCTTCAATACCTGGGTAATCGGGTAGTACGACTAAGGGTACGGTCAAGCGTCCTTAGTTGGTGCCCTAAGATATTGGGTTGATTACTACTGTTCGACCCCACATGTATATTAGAGAGCTATATCACAAGGCAAATCCTTGTCCATAGGCACCCTGCAAACCCTAACCAGGGGGGAACATCCCAGAGAATGTACAAACAAGATTTTATGGCCGTGTAACCTTGCCTCCTGTATTCTAGTTGCGAATTGACTACACATTGTATATGATTAAGAATTTGGGCATTCTGAAGCTGCAGAAGTATTCAGATCGGAGTATAACTCCGCAAGAATAAAATAAATAAATTAAAAGAGCATATTGGTCCCACTTGCACCCTTAGTTGAGACCCATGCCATTGAATTTCTCTCTTTGTCTTGATAACAGTGGTACTCTGCATTTTTAAGCTATTTTTTTTTTCCTGTGGACTCGACCCCTTCTTGGCACCCTTATTTGAGACCTATTCCATTGGAATCCTCTCTTTGTCTTGATCGCAATGGTACCTACATTTTCCATGGACCAGATTCCCCTCCCGACACCGTTGTTTGCTATCAAGCCCAATAGAATCCATATCTTGTGTTGGTCATTGAGGTATTACTCTACCTAAGCCTCCACAATGGCCCCTACCACTCACACTCAAACCCTAGATGAATTGGACACTAAGGTAACCAAACTTTCTGAGGATCTAATTCAGGGCTTGAACACCCTCTCCAAACAATTTCAAGAGGAGCTATGTCAGAGTTTGATCACCCTCTCCCACCAATTTCAAGACCTTCTGATGCCCCACTAGGGTTTGCAACCAAAGTCCCACCCTCACACTTCTCATTCTTCCCATTATGAGAACCCTCATCTTTCCCACTTCCTTTGGGGCTCTCCCAACTCCTGGAATATGGTGCCCAAAGTTGAGATGCATAAATTTGATGGCTCAAACCCGGACGAGTGGCTATCTCAAATAGAACAATACTTTTCCCTCCATGATATATGGGACAATGAGACCAAACTCCATGTGGGAGTTCTATACTTGGATCAAGAACGATGGCAATGGTGGCAATGGAATAAGAAATGTTATCTAGGACTACCAAATTGGATCATGTTCACCAAAGCAGTTTGTGCCCATTTTGACAGGGAATCTCATTTTTTGGGACAACTCACCAAGTTTGACAAACAATGCCAGTAGCAGACTTCATCTCTACATTTGAACATTTGTCTATTAGAACCGAGGGCTTGTCTGATGAGTTTTGTCCGAAGTATTTTCTCAGTGGCTTAAAGGACACCATTTGGGCTCATGTTTGCATGCACCATCTGATTACCTAGTTGCAGGCATGAACATTAGATCTGGAAGATGATACCATTATACAGGCCCAACCCCTTCGTTATGTTGTTACCAACCACCCTTTTCCAGGGGCTACCTTTGCTCCGACACAAACTTTGAAGGTCAAAAAGGTATCTCTGACATAAATGATTAAATGTCGGAAGCAAAGACTCTGTTATTACTACGATGAAAAGTATTCGTCGGGCCATAAATGTCGTTAGCAAAAGTTCTTCCAAATTGACGTGATAGCTTCCACATCCTCCAAGGACATATTATTAGATGAGGCCACTCACACAAGGAGACACAACCAATTGTCCCCATCTCAAATCCAGTCCCACCTCTCGTGGAACCGGAGGAACTTGTCATCTCCCTCCATGCCCTTGCGGATATTTTTGCTCCACAGACATTAAAAATCAAGGGCTACATCAAACATAGGCCAATAATGGTGTTGATTGATAGTGGTAGCACCCATAATTTTATTCATCGCAGGATAGCGAAGGAGGTCAATTGCTTTGTCAGACCAATTTCTAATTTTCAAATTCTCATCACTAATGGTGGTACAATGAAATGTAGGGGCCGCTTCGAGAATGCCAAACTCCAAATGAGAGATTCTCACCTAAAAAATTAACTTGTTCTCCATTGCCATGGGTGGTTATGATATTGTCTTGGGTGTTGAATGGATTCACACCTTGGGACCGATTACCATGGATTACAAGCTTTACTCAAGATGCTCACACCTATACCCTCAGAGGCCTACAAGCTCGCTCCCCAAAAAATATCAGTTCTCATCGGATGGAGAAACTCATGAAGAAAGGCCACCATGGTGTGATTGCTCAACTTAATTCCATCTAGGTATAGGATCAATCATCCCCAACAATACATCCTGATTTGCAACTGGTTTTGGATAAGCACCACAGTGTCTTTGAGACACCCATGGACCTACCCCCTTTAGGGGTGAGCATGATCATCGCATCCCTCTCCTCCTAAGTAGTCATCCCCCTAATGTACATCCCTATAGGTATCCATTTGCTCAAAAAAATGAAATAGAAAAAATAGTGCAGGAATTACTGGAGGCGGGGGTAATTCACCCAAGTATAAGCCCATATTTATCCCCTGTTGTGATGGTCTTAAAAAAGGAAGGGTCGTGGTGCATGTGTCCATATTTTCACGCCCTTAATAAATTGACCAATAAGAACAAGTTTCCCAATCTTGTCATTGATGATCTATTGGATGAACTCTAGGGTGCTTGTTTCTTCACCAAACTAGATCTTCGCTCAAGCTATCACCAGATTCGGATGAATGAAGCAGACATTCCCAAGACTGCTTTCAAAACTCATGATGGGAATTATGAATTCTTGGTAATGCCTTTTGGCCTTTGTAATGCCCCATCTGCCTTCCAAAGTCTCATGAATAAACTCTTGAAGCCCTATCTTCGACAGTTTGTTCTGGTTTTCTTTGATGACATCCTCATTTACAGCCGCACTTGGGATGCCCATCTACACCATGTGGGAAAAGTACTTCAATTGTTTGTCAAAAAGACCAAGTGTTCTTTTGGACCAAGTGAGGTTGAATACTTGGGACACATTGTGGGCCGTGACAGGGTAAGGGTGGATCCCCAAAAGGTTCAAGCCATGCAGGAGTGGTCGAGACCCACAACTTTGAAGCGCCTTCAAGGTTTCTTAGGCCTCATAGGATATTACCAGAAATTTGTCCACCATTATGGAAAAATTGCAAGGCCATTGACGAATCTTCTCAAGAAGAATGCATTTAATTGGACATAGGCACCAAAGTAGGCCTTCACAACATTAAAGAAAGACATGTGCACTACCACCGTCTTAGCATCCCCCGACTTCAACAAAACTTTTGTGGTGGAATCATATGCTTTTGGAACTAGTATTGGCACAATTCTCACATAAGATGGTAGACCTCTTGCTTTCACTAGCCATGCTTTGAGTGAATGCAATCTGGGAAAATATACATATGAAAAGGAAATGATGGCCATTCTCCGTGCTGTGCACACATGATGACCATATCTAGTGGGACATCGTTTTCAAATTAAAACAGATCTTCATAGTGTGAAATATTTCTTGGAGCAGCGGTTAGCCTTCCTGGAATAGAACAAGTGGTTGACCAAAATGTTGGGCTATGATTATGAGATCATATATATAAAAGGAAAATACAATGTAGTGGGTGATGTGTTATCCAAACAATACGAGGATGAAAGATCCCTCTTTGCATTATCACTACATGTTCGTAATTGGATTGACGAAGTGCAACAAGAGTGGCTAACACACCCAACCATATCACGGGTAATTCAACGACTTCAAGAGGACCCTAACCCTCCCCCCAACTACACTTGGAAAGAAAATATCCTCATGTATAAGGATCCCTTGGTTCTATCTTCGCCTTCATCCCTCAAACCTTAGATGTTAAATGAGTTGCACTCATCTACTCTAGCGGGTCACTTAGGATTCCAAAAGACACATGCTCGTGCTCACCATTATTTTTTTTGGGAAGGCATGAAGAAGGACATCCTAAGCTTTGTCACTAAATGTGATGTCTACCAACGCTATAAAGGTGAAACTGTCAAGACCCCTGAAGCTATACAATCGTTACCCATTCCGACCTCCATTTGGACTAACATCTCCATGGATTTTATAGTGGGCCTTCCAAAAGCAAGTGGCAAGTCAGTCATCATGGTTGTCATAGATCACCTCTCTAAGTATGCACAGTTTTGTGCCTTACCACACTCTTTTACACCATCCATGGTAGCATAATTTTTCATTGATCATATTTTCAAATTGCATGGCATGCCAACATCCGTTATGTTCGATTGTGACCCGACCTTCACCAACACATTTTGGCAAGAATTGTTTAAATTATAGGGCACGCAACTAAACATGAGCATAGCTTACCACCCCCAGACAGAGGGCCAAATGAAATTATAAATAAATGTTTGGAAACCTACTTGCATTATTTAGCTTTAGACAAACAACATCAATGGGTGAAATGGTTGCCTTTGGCCGAATGGTGGCACAACACTTTCTATCATACAACTACCAAAATGACACCATATGAAACAATTTATGGCCAACAACCACCTACAGTACCTTAATATATTCCAGGCATGTCAAAGGTCCAATTTATTGATAAGTTGTTGCAAGGTAGAGCAACTACCCTCGCAGCTCTGAAGGATAACCTCCACATGGCCCAAAATCGTATGAAGCAACAGGTTGACCAACACCGTTCTGAAAGGGTTTTCCAAGAAGGTGATCAAGTGTTTCTCCGACTCCAACCTTACAAACAAACATCACTCAAAGCACATGTCCACCATAAGTTGGCAGCCAAATTTTATGGCCCCTCAAACGTGTTGGTCCAATTTCCTACAAACTGGACCTTCCAGCTACCTCCAAAATACATATGGTGTTCTTGCATGTTTCATGTTTGAAGAAAGTGGTGGGTCAGAATTATCGGGTTCAAACCATCCTGCTTGAATTAGATGAAGAAGGCTCCCTTTGGCTCCAACTAGAATCGGTCCTTAACGTTCACGAGCGTGACTTGTGTGGCAGAACTATCAAAGAAGTGTTGATCAAGTGGAAGGACAGGTCTCAAGAGGATGCGAATTGGGAACCAGCTGCGATATTGCAACAGTTTCCGCATCTTCAGCCTTGAGGACAAGGTTCCTTTCGAAGGGGTAGGGCATGTTAGGATCCGATCCTAACCCCTCTTAGTTGGTCATTAGTCACCAGGATATATTTTCCATGTAATAAAGGCTGACGTTAGTTAATAAGACCTATTAAATAAATGTGAACAAGTCAATGTAAGAAGACTTAATAGAAGCTTCCGCTTCTAGAAAGATCTTCCTCTAGAATGTTCTCTAGAAGATAGAAAGTTAGTATAAATAAGAGTAGGAGGTAGGAGAAAGGATGTCTTGAGAATTATTGTAATAGAGCGCTACTCTGTTGGAGGTTGCCCCCTCGAAGAGGCAAGTGAACATTGCTCCAATTTCAATAAAAGGTATCATTTTTGGTGTGCTCTTCTCTATATTTTTTTGTTCCATTGGTAATTTCTATGATATTTCCCATCTTTGTTCAAAATACATAACCAGGTGCATAACAAAATCTCATATTTAGTGTTGGTTCCTCCTCTTAGAGTGTATCGAATTTTAAAGGAATGAGTGTCAAAGATGAAGGGGACTGTTATTGCCCCACATTTTGGAGGATGCCCCTGGCATGCTCCGTCGAAGAAACGTCGGGGGATTTGTTTGTTGATTTCTAGATTGATAGTTGTTCTGGGCTTTGGTGCTTTTGTTTCATATTTGAATTTTGTTGAGAGCTTGACTATTGACGTTGCAGTTGTGGGAGGCATAATGTATTTATCTTTGAAGATACATTTGTTGCGAGGTCACCATATAAAATACACCATAAAGAGAGGCAGGGACAATAGAGACTGGGTGCCAAGGTTATATTTCCATGCTATGATCCAATCATGCAGAGAACCCGAGAGCACTGGAGCGATTCTTGAAAGGAGCCTTGACACTTCTGCACCGACTTGCTGAGAATAAATACACAAAGAAAACAAATGATTGACTGATTCAACCTCTTCTTTGCAGATTGGACATATGTTATAACACTTAATATTTTAAGCCTCAACATCTCCCCCATACTTGCCTATAGAGCGCCTCTCGACGCCTACACACCAAGATCATTAGTTTGTTCGATAAACTTACACTCTTCGATAGTTCACTTATTTTTTCCATTTCTAGAATTTTTTTTCCATTTTTGTATGTTTTTCTTCCAAAGGTAATAAATAATCGTTTGAAATTATTTTTCAGCTTAGTTTAAACATGTTATGTTTTGAATCTTTTTTGTCATATTTTTTTTATAGTTTTTGTCTAAAATTCAATTAAAAATTTAGAAAAATTATTAGAATTTTGTTGAGATTGCACAATTCAAGTGCAATAGAAAATTTTGAGAGTGTTGAATTCATTTATGCATTCAAAAATAAAATTTAAATAATGAAAAGTTATAATTTGACCAAAAATTATATAGCAAGATTCCCATAATAATCACGGAAAAAAAAAACCCAAATCATATAATATTTAAACTTTTTCATTTAAAAAATAAATCTAATATCTAAAAATCATCATTAAAACTTTCATATACCCATTTATTTATATCATAATATATTATATTTTATAATATTAACTATTTACTTAAATTTTTAAATATAATAATATTAATTTTTTAAATATAATAATAAATTAAATTTACTATAATTATAATAAAAATGGTGACATGCTTTTTGTCATTGTTATCTTCTCCACCAGATCCACATGTATGCCCTCTCTGTGCATATATCAAAATGCCATAAATCTCATTTTTCTAATTACTAATATGCAACACCGAAAACCTTGTTCCTTTTTAACTTCAAATTGTAACAATAAATTCTTTCAGTTATTGTTAAATCATTCCCGTTACTCTTCATGCATGCCTCCTACGACCGATTATTTATGGAGATATTTTAATGTATACATAAGTTTTAATAGATTTGTATGTGAGGTTTCATATTTTTTTTTAAATAAAAAATAATGAAAAAAACTAATACATTGTTTTGATAGGCCTCTTTACTCGTTAAAGTATTATATTAATAATTATTATCATCGATATAATTTGTTTAGGAACCCTATCCCGTTTCACAGGGTGAAAGTTGTAACTATTATTTTTTATTTACTTATGGGAATGAAGTTATTTTATAATAATAGTATCTAGTTAAGGAATTAGTTTTCTCTTTGCTTCTTAATCTTATGATTTTTGAGTTACATGACCACAATGTAGATCTTTTTAGTCATTGCTTATTAATCTTATGATTTTTGAGTTACATAACCACAATGTAGATCCTTTATAGAAGTGACATAAGGTTACAAATAAAATGAAAAAGGTTAAAAAGAAAAAAGAGAAAAAAAAAATTAAAAATTATTTTTTTTATAAGATAGAAAATTACATGTATATTATGTATGTAATTTTCTTTTGTCAATGCAATCTTTCATTGTATTTGTAATGTGTTCAAGCATTGTAAAATGTGATTTTCTTTTGTCAATGCAATCTTTCATTGTATTTGTAATGTGTTCAAGCATTGTAAAATGTGATTTTCATTTATGAAATAGAAAATTGTGATTTTTTACTTTAAAAAAAATCTTAAAATATATATTTTTTTGGATTTAAATTTTAAAATTTTAATAAAAATGTTTTTTTATCAAAATTACTCATAATGCAATAGATAATAAAATTTTAATATATAAAGGATACAAACTAACTATATGAAAGTTTATAAGACATTTTAATATATAAAGATTACAAACTAACTATATGAAATCTTGATAAGACTAATCAACTTTTTTTTCAAGAGAAAATTAGCACAATTATATGAATATAATATATTTTTACATCCAAAGAGTACCTGCACAATCCTGTAAATCAATCCTATTTTTTGCAGAAAGTAACTAAACAGAGCCTCCCAAAGGAATACCCGTGATACATCCGTAGATAGAACTCCCAAATAGAGATCAACAGCCAAACTGGCTTACAGAACAAAATCCGGGGATTGAAAACCCCAAACCCAACAAAAACCTCTCCGCTCAAAACTCAAAATATTTCAATAATACATTCCAAAACATAAGAGGACAAAGGTCACTAATAGATGTTTATATGACTAGGTGGTCCTTCCAGACCAAGTGACCAAGAATGCAACGAGATGATTCCTTATGGAGTTAATAATGCACATTTTGAGAGTCCATCTGCTTCCTTGATATAATCACGATAGATATGATAGTACTGTAAGTCCTCGAACTTTCTACTCAGCATCTGTATTCTTTGCTTCCAACCTTCTAAAGAGCTCACTCAGAGGTTCCCTTTATAATTTAACCAGTCTATAATTACCTTTGAATCTCCCAGGATCTGTAATTTGTGGAGAGATAATAGATTTGCTAAATATAGTGTACTTGACCTTAGTATTAGTTCCTTTACCAAAATTTAGATACCATATATAAACTATAGATGTTGAGCCTCTAATTATACCTCCCGCGCCACTGCAAGAACCATCCACTTTGGCTGCTCCATCAAAACTGGCCACAGGAAACTCTAATGGAAGGTCTAGACTGTTTAAACAGATATCAGAGGATACAATTTTGACCACAGGTTTTTGAAGAGCACCAAGAGATCCGATGACCACCGTGCTAACTGATGCCAGCTTTCCTTTGAATACAGTAGCATTCCTTTCGAGCCAGATAAACCAGCAAGTTATCGCAGCGAGGCTTGATGGAACAATGTTGTTATTGGTCCAATTAGTAAGACAGTTATCTAGATCTGTCCCTGCCCAAGTTTGATTAAAATTCTTACTAGAAATTATTTTTTGCCAAACACGTTTCGTGAAAACACAATGAATGAACATATGTTCATTTTCTTCACTCGCTTTTGTGCATAAATGGCATCGCCTAGGCCCCTTCCAGCCTATGTGCTGTAATATTTGCCACGTTAATATTTTGTTCTCGGCTGTGAGCCACATGAATAGTTTGATTTCCAGTTGAATGTTCCAGGTACATAAATTCTTACGCCATCCTGTGGAAGTTTGTAAATTTAGTGTGGAAGTTAAGGCCACGTAGACATTCTTTGTTGACAGGTAACCTGAAGAATCCCCTCCCATCCAAATAAGTTCATCTTCACTTTCAATTAAAGTTACTCCCGATGCTTGAAGTGCCCGCCGATACCGGTCCCATTCCTTTGCCGAGTTTCCTGTGAGTGCCAAATCCTTGTTGCTGAGCCATGAAGTAAATAATGAATCCTGCTCCTGTGGTCTCCTAGCCTATGCTGTAACTGATATACATTTTAGACTAAGAGCATTTATAAGAGAATCTAATAATACAGAAGCAATGCTTAATCCCAGGATCCTGTCTCTACCTAAATCCACAAGGTGACCAGTTCCAGGCTTCCAACTAATCCAGTTTGTGATCAAAGGGACCACCTTTAATAGTCTTTTCCAGATTTTAGATGCCAAATGATGTTGAAAAGTTGATGATCGCAGCCAATTTTTCATAGTCATATAAGGGAAGTACTTCTCCTTTAGTATTGATTGCCAAAGTCCTTTCTTTGTTAGAATTCTCCAGAGTGTCGACACTGCCAAGGCTTTACTGAATGTGAAAATATGAAGAAAACCCCATCCCCCCATACTTTTTGGATGAGCTAAAGTTTCCCAGCGATTGATATGGAAATGGTTTGTATCTGCATTCCCATTCCAGAGAAAGCTAAAAAGCAATTTTCTTAATTTATGGAGAATAGACTGCGGTACTGAAGCCAGAGAAAACCAATAAACGGGTTGGCTCTCCAAGACAACTTTACATAAAGTATACCTGCTCCCCAATGACAACCATCTATGACTCCAATGATTGATTCTCTTTTCCACTTTGTTTATAAGCCATAACCAGTCTTCAGATTTTTGTATTCCCGCCTTTAGGTAGTACCCAAGATATTTAAATCCCACTGATAGATCCATAAAATTATACGGAATACAAAGCTTGAAAGGGGCAAGTTCTGTCTCTGAAAGACCCAAAAAATGAATAGTAGATTTTGAGGAATTCACCTTTAAT
The DNA here is from genome assembly GCA_009831015.1 of Picea engelmannii. NCBI lineage: Eukaryota > Viridiplantae > Streptophyta > Pinopsida > Pinales > Pinaceae > Picea > Picea engelmannii. The sequence continues at coordinate 214,854 of ML813939.1, forward strand.
CCCAAAGCCATACAGAATTTATTAATGAGTCCCATAATCACTTTCCATTCCTGCACAGAAGCAAGAGTCAGAAGTAAAACATCATCAACAAATAAGAGATGAAGGATCTTTGTAAATCTGGAAACTTCTATTCCCGACAAGAAACCATCTCTTTGTCTTGATTTAATTAGCAAGCTTAGACTCTCCATCACCAGGATGAAAAATAATGGTGACAATGGGCATCCCTATCGGAGTCCTCGACCACTTCTGAAGAAATTTGTGGCCTCGCCATTGACCAGAACAACAAGAGAGGCTGAACTCACACATGCCATAATCCAGTTTGTCAACAACACACAAAATCCACCTTCAATTAATATCAATCTCAGGAAATCCCAATTTACACAGTTGTAGGCTTTTTGAAGATCTAGCTTAAGAATAAGATCTTTTTTCTTTTTCTTTTTTATACTATGTATACACTCATGTGCAGTTCCAATAGCATCATGTATTTGTTACCCCTCCAAGAAGCCAAACTGTTCCGACGAAAGAGCCTTGGAAAGAAACGGTTTAATACGGTTGGCTAAAACTTTAGATATAAATTTATATACTAAATTGCACAATGAGATAGGTCTGTAATCCCCAAAATGTTCAGGTTTATTCATTTTGGGTATCACTACTAAAAAGGTTGAATTTAAACTCCTAGCCATGCGACCACCAGTCCGGACTTCCTCAACTAATGCCAAAAGATCATCTTTGACTAAATCAAAGAAATGAATATAAGATCATCTTATAAATTCTCTTAGTCTAAATCGTGTATCAGTTCTAGCACAGGCTAGGAGACCACACGAGCAGGATTCATTATTTACTTTGTGGCTCAGCAACGAGGATATGGCACTCACAGAAAATTCGACAGAGGAATGGGACCGGTATCAACGGGCCCTTCAAGCATCGAGAGTAACTTTAACTGAAAGTGAAGATGAACTTATTTGGACGAGAGGGGACTCTTCAGGTTACCTGTTGACAAAGAATGTCTACGCGACCTTAAATTCTACACTAAATTTACAAACTTCCACGAGATGGCACAAGAATTTATGGACCTGGAACATTCAATTGAAAATCAAACTATTCATGTGGCTCACAGCCAAGAACAAAATATTAACGTGGAAAATATTACAACACAGAGGCTGGAAGGGGCCTATGCGATGCCATTTATGCACAAAAGCGAGTGAAGAAAATGAACATATGTTCATTCATCGTGTTTTGACGAAACATGTTTGTCAAAAACTCATTTCTTGTAAGAATTTTAATCAAACTTGGGCAGGGACAGATCTAGATAACTATCTTACTAATTGGACCAATAACAAGACTGTTCCATCAAGCCTCGTTGCGATAATTTGTTGGTTTATCTGGATAGAAAGGAATGCTACAGTATTCGAAGGAAAGCTGTCATCAGGTAGCACGGTGGTCATCAGATCTCTTGGTTCTCTTAAGAAACCCGTGGTTAAACTTGTATCCTTTGCTATCCATTTAAACAGTCTAGACCTTCCATTAGAGTTTCCCGTGGCCAATTTTGATGGAGCAACCAAGGTGGATGGTTCTTGCAGTGGCACGAGAGGTATAATTAGAGGCTCAACATCTACAGTTTATAGATGGTATCTAAATTGTGGTAAAGGAACTAATACTAAGGCCGAGTTATTGGTAGCGTAGGCAACATTATATTTAGCAAATCTATTATCTCTCCACAAATTACAGATCCCGGGAGATTCAAAGGTAATTATAGACTGGTTAAATTATAAAGGTGACCTCCAAGTGAGCTCTTTAGAAGGTTGGAAGCAAAGAATTCAGATGTTGAGAAGAAAGTTCGAGGACTTACAATACTATCATCTCTATTGTGATTATAACAAGGAAGTGGATGGACTCTCAAAACATGCATTATTAGCTCCAGAAGGAATCATCTCGCCGCATTCTTGGTCACTTGGTATGGAAGGACCACCTAGTCATATAAACATCTATTAGTGACCTTTGTCCTCTTATGTTTTGGAATGTATTATTGAAGTATTTTGAGTTTTGAGCGGAGAGGTTTTTGTTGGGTTTGGGGTTTTCAATCCCCAGATTTTGCTCTGTAAGCCAGTTTGGTTGTTGATCTCTATTTGGGAGTTCTATCTTCAGATGTATTAGAGGTATTCCTTTTGGAGGCTCTGTTTAGTTACTTTCTGCAAAGAATAGGATTGAATTGCAGTATTGTGTAGGTACTCTTTGGATGTAAAAATTATATTATAATTGTGCTAATTTTCTCTTGGAAAAAAAAAAAACTAAGAGAGAATCAAATTCATACATTAAAAGTTAGGAGATATAACTTGTAGTAGAGGTGACTTTTGATAAACTTATATGGAAAACTTGCGCCCATTAAGTGCACCCAAAGTTTAACACAAGCAATGAAAAGAGAATCTAGTTGAACTAGGGTGGAAGTTGGAACTTCTATTTTTGTAGGCAATGGTTACCAAAGTAATTATAGTCTCCATAGAAATGGTTAAACAATTAACTAGTATAACTATAAAACACATGTTTTACTTAAATGGTATCCTACTATGTGGGGGTATTTGTTGATATTATGGTAGCTTCGGGGGTATGAACCTCCATTGTGACCTTTGACAAGATCAGAATGTTCTGGAAGAAAGAAAAGAAATGAACGTAACCCTAGAAGAGATGTCGTCTGAAGAGAAATAATTAATATGAATTAATTAGTGCCCAGAATGAGAAGTCGACCCAGGCAAGCCTTCCAGGGTTACTATAAATACAGGGTGCCAGTCTCTCATTTGAAACACTTCTCAGAATCACATAAAGTCACTTGTGCGCACTGCAATTTGGCAGTCTCGTGCACAGGTCCTGGAGAAGGTGTTGCGCTAGTTTTGGGTTGGACTCTCTGATCAGTTTTGGTTACTTCTTTCTTGGTGCATTAGCCTTGCTTGGCTATTGGATTGCTACCAAGATTCTTCTCTCTGTCAAGTTCAAGGTGCTCGGAGGGTGGCTTCGGCCTATGGTTGGGTGACAATAGTGATATTGTCGATGGTAAAATGAGCACATACATTCATATTCTAACAGGTTATGGGCCCACACCTCCTTCGTTTAGTCTAACCGCTGGAAGGAAGAATAGCCATTAGGATATTAGCTCATTGAAGAACTTCAGCTAGGGTTACTAGCATGATCAACTTCCAAGACACTGCCACTAGGATTACTAGCAGGAGCAGTTGCAGAAACCCTAAAACCCAGATGCGACACCTTGTGATGGAGCATCTCTCTCAAGGAGAATTTATTCAAGTGTGCCCTAGTTTAGCACAAATTTTGGCACTCTTAGAAGACATAAACGTCAGAGTTGAAGTTTTGGATCAAGGCATGACCAATCACCAGTCAACCGAAGACATGAGTGAAAAGACCATTCTTCTACACTACTCAGCACTCATAGGAATGATTGAAGATGACATGTGGATAATTGATAGTGGATCTTCGAGGCATATGAAGGGAGATCAATCCAGACTCTCAAATCTAAACGAGAAGAAGACATCATACAAGGTAGAGCTTGGAGACAAAATCACTTACCCAGTGGAAGGATTTGGACAAGCCTCCGTCAAGTTGAAAACAGGTAACAATGTTCACTTAAGCAATGTTTTATATGTACCTGGTTTAGAAAAGAATCTTGTATCCATATCTTTCCTAGAAGACAAAGTAATCCGAATAGCTTTCGTAGATGGAAAAGTGTTATCTTGGCATAAAGACTCCAACATAGAGAATGCTAGGGTTATTGGAACCCGTGAAGGAAATCTATACAGACTACTAGAACAAAATGAAGAAGCCCTCGTACATGATGAAGTCAATCCCAATGAAATTTGGCACAGAAGGTACACTCATATTAACTATCAAGCATTGCCTTTTCTCAAAAGGATAGTTGAAGGAATACCAAAATTGCAGTCTACACTTGAAGGAATTTGCAAAGGATGTGCTTTTGGAAAGAATATCAAGAAACCATTTCTAAGTAGCAACAATAGATCTAAGGAGATTCTATATCTGATACACTCAAATGTTTGTGGTCCAATGCCAGTCAAATCTCTAGGAGGATCTCTTTAATACGTAATCTTCATAGATGAT
>ML813939.1:239293-282755 GCA_009831015.1 Picea engelmannii
GCCATGTGGTGTTGTTACTAATGCATGATTATTTTTCATAAGAGATGATATTGTATGTGAATGAATATCTTATTACAATGATGAGTGTTCTATATATAAAGAACATATGGTGACCATGGTGACCATCCATGAAGAGATGCATCCCTTGGGTAATAAATATATTTATACTTTATATTGTATTATACATATAACATAAATATACTTTATATTTATAATTTATACTTTATTATATATATTTATACTTTATATTATAAATATATTATTACATTAATAATATTATAATTAATAATATTGCTTAATAATTAATAATCATATTATTAATTATCAATCTAGTAGAATGTATTTTTGATGTTGCCCAAACATCAACACTCCCTCTCAGTGAGGAAGATATTCTACATTATGCCAAGATTACCTCTAAAGATTACCTTTGAATATTACATGTGGGTAGATTTCAAATAGCTTCAACATGTCACCATGACATCCATTACCTTGCAATGCATTTGGACCTCATCATGTGCACCCTTGTGACTTCACGGGAAATGCATCCAAGCCCCGTAGGTAGTTCTCAAATAAATACAACATGTCCCTAGGAAATCCACTACCATACAATGCATCGGTACCTGATCATGTGCACCCTTGGTCTCAGTGCCAACCATTTTTCATGTTGGATGAGATCCACTTGTCTCAGTGCCAACCCTTTTTCATGCTGGATGAGAACACTCAATGCCAACCCTTTTTCATGTTGGATGAGTTCCACCTGTCTTAGTGCCAACCCTTTTTCATGCTGGATGAGAACACTCAGTGCCAACCCTTTTTCATGCTGGATGAGAACACTCAATGTTGACCCTTTATCATGTTGGATGAGTTCCATCTATCTCGGTGCCAACCCTTTTTCATGCTAGATGAGAACACTCGGTGCCAACCCTTTTTCATGCTGGTTGAGTTCCACATGTCTATGTGCCAACACTTTTTCATGAGGGATGAGAACACTCAGTGCCAACTCTTCTTCATGTGGGATGAGAACACTCAGTGCCAAGCCTTTTTCATGTTGGATGAGTTCCACCTGTCTCAGTGCCAACCCTTTTTCATATTGGATGAGAACACTTGGTGCCAAGCCTTTTTCATGTTGGATGAGTTCCACATGTCTCAGTGCCAACCCTTTTTCATGTTGGATGAGAAAACTCCCTCTAAAGAGGGACCACACCAAGCTTGTCCATGAAGTACTCAAATTTCATCCTCAACAACAAATTGGTAAACACACCCACAACTTGATCCTCTGTAGTCACAAAACTGGAGCCTCACTGCTCCCTTCTGCACTATATCCCTGATATAGCAATATCTAATCGCGATATGCTTCGACTTGTCATAGACCATGAGGTTCTCTAATGAGTTCGTGCAACTATGGTTGTCACACCAAATGCAGGTCGCCTCCAGTACGAGACTAAATAAACTAGACAAAAGTTCTCGAAGCCACACTGCTATTGCACATGCAACTAAATACTCAGCTTCATCTGTACTGAGCACCACACATGACTTCTTCTTGCATCTGGCAGAGCCTCTTACTCCTTACTATAGTACCCATCTCCCTCTGGAACTGACCGTATAGCTACCTCTCGAGCATTGAATATCAAATGAATCTTCAACCTGCTGACTTCAACACTTGTCCTCAAGAACAAGTCTCATCATCCTCTTCTTGTAGGTATTACCTACAAATCAATTTCAATACAATAGTCTACAATTTCTGAAGCCACACTGCTTCATGACTTGCTACACATGCTGCCACATACTCAACTTCAGTCGTACTGAGTGCCACACATGACTGCTTCCTGCATTTGGCGGAGCCTCTTGCTCCTTATTGTAGTACCCAGCTCCCTCTGGAACTAACTGTTCGACTCCCTCTCGAGCACTGAATATCAAATGTATCTTCAACATGTTGACTTCATCACTTGTCCTCCAAAACAAGTCTCGTCATCCTCTTCTTGTAGGTCTTACCTACAAGTCAAATTCAGTCCAATAGTCAACAATTTCTGAAGCCACACTACTTCGCAACTTGTTGCACATGTAACCACATACTCTACCACAATTGTTCTGAGTGATACACACAATTACTTCTTGCTGCTCCTTGAAACCATACTAGAGCCTAAACTAAAGCAATGTGCCGAAGTACTCTTCCGATCATGAATACTACCAGCCCAATATGAATCCGAATATCCATATAACCCGAACTCATGGTCTGTCACATACCTGAGACCATAATCCAATGTACCCTTATGGTACCTCATCACATGTTTTGCTATGACCAAATGAACCTACCTGAGCTGCTCCATATATTGACTCAGGGTGTTCACAACAAAACATATATCTGGTCTTGTGTTCGTCAAGTTCATCAACGAATCCACCATCTTCCTGTATAAAGTAACATCCACTGTCTCTAAAGTTGTATCCTGCAACAATTTCAGATTTGATACCATAGGTGTAGCCATTTCCTTGCAATCCAACATCTCGAACCTCTTCGGGATTTCTACTGTATACTTCCCTTGATTCAGAAATATCTCATCTTATCTCTGCCATACCTCGGTACTCAAAAAGTAATGCATCATACCAAGATCTTTCATCTCAAACTCAACATGCAATTTTTCTCTTACACTATGAGATGAGATTTTCGACACCTGTTTAGAAATAGGTCATCCATATACAACAATATTGTTACCGGACCATCATCCACAACCTTAAAGTAAAGGTTAGGATCTGCATTGTTTTTTATAAATCCTAAGCTCGCTAGAAAATTGTCGGTCCTTCCATACCATGCTCTAGGTGCCTGCTTTAATCCATATAAAGCCTTCTTCAATCTGCACACTGAGTGTCCCACAATTGTCACATACTCAACAGAGTGTTCTCTGACTACAAGGACCATTCTTCTTGACCAGGTTGCCATTTGTGCCACATGAAGAATTTCAGTCCTTATGGATGTTGAAATCCACACACTTTGAGTCTTATGTCCTTAGAAGACTATGCTAGGGCCATTCTCCATTGGTCAAATTACCATGACCAATCCCGAGAGAATGTTAGGCCGATGTTGAAACATTAACACTTAAGAATAACTTACGAAATTACATAAAATCTCAACACTCCCTCTTAATGATGAAGGTATTATATCCAGCATAGACTCTAACACTGTCACCATCCACATGAGCTCATGACCATTAACTGTCGGACACATGAATATATACATCACATGAAATCCGTAGTGACTTCATAGCATGAATCCATGACTGGTGGGTAGCTCTCTAATAACTACAACATGTCATCATGAGACTATCTAGATTCCTGCAGAAAACATTTGAATCCATCACTCCCTCTGAGGCTATATAGTCTTCAGAGTCATTTACTCCCTATGCATGTGTTGACCTCATCTTCTTCTTTATTACATGGATGTGCAAAACTCTATGTCTGGATAGTCTTGCTTCATGTTGCTTCCTGCGACTGTCATTATGGCTCCTTCTCAGAGCTATTACCTGTGACGTGCCTGGAACAAGAAACAAGAACAACAAAAAAACATCTCCTAGAGGAGATCAGTTTATCTTGTGCACAACTATATACACTGACCCTCGAAATGATATGTCTTCTACTAACACACATCCCTCATATACTCGATGTCATACGACTAACCATGTTGATTTTCTAGTGTTAAATTAGACAAGGAAAATTTTCTGTAAGTGGTAATTACTTCCAACGAGATTACTTTAGTAAACTATAGAACATCACTAAGTAATTACACTTAGAAAATTTCAACTACTTAGAAACTTCGGCCTCTTCCTTAGATCACTTCCCATCTTTGAGAGAGAAAAATATGCGAGTTTATTGTTGTGTCTTTTTATAGTAATATTAAATTGATCCAAAAGGCACGCCACTTTGAAAATTAAATCTAATTTTCTTTCGTATAAATAGTTGGAGAATACCTACCGTAGCTACCGAAAGATTAATTTGGTTATAATCCATCCACATAGTGTTTGACTTTGTTAAATTGTTCCTCCATAATTCGTGCGATTCTTTGCATAAATATAGGTAGAATTAAATATGCACTACACTCCTCATATTTAGGTAATTAGACAATTTTACTAGAAATTAGTGCCCACCATAATTTATGGAATTCTTTCTATAATTAAGGTAGTAGTAAAAAGTAAATATGTTGTACATAGAGATTGCAACAACCCCATAAATTTAACACTCCCAAGAATTTTCTCTACTCTCATTCTCCCGGGTCCCCCTATGAGGGAGTCAATCCCTGTCCCGCTCTGATACCATATTGATTTGCATAAGAGATGATATTGCATGTGAATGGATATCTTATTATAATGATGAGTGTTCTATATATAAAGAACATATGGTGACCATCCATGAAGAGATGCGTCCCTTGGGTAATAAATATACTTATACTTTATATTATAATATACATATAATATAAACATACTTTATATTTATACTTTCTTTATTATATATATTTATACTTTATATTATAAATATATTATTACATTAATATTATTATAATTAATAATATTGCTTAGTAATTTATATTATTAATTATCAATCTAGTAGAATGTCTTTTTGATGTTGCCCAAACATCAACAATACACACCGGTTCCACTTTTCTTGTCGCAACACCGCGTATTTTAGCAATGTGTCCCATAAGATGCATCGCACCAGTACATTGTGAAATAATCGGCCCGATGTCATGCTCTTTACAACATCGGTGCGTTGTTTATACCTAAAGGCGTTGCTAGGTTAAATTGTTTCATTGCAAATTAAGTGGTGCGATGTGTTAATATGAACGCACCGGTGCAAGGATGTTATTGTAGCATCGACATTACGTTTTGTGGTACATTGTTCTATATAGAGCACCGGTAAGGGGGTGTCCAATGAAACTCCTTGGCACACGAAATGTTCAATACTTTCTCGGTGCAGTGCTTTTAACTGCACCAGTTCATTTCGTTAACAAAGACACACCGCAATGCTAACATTTATGGTGCACAAAATCGCCAGTGCCCTTTGTTAAATTGAAAGCACCAGTGCGCTAGTTTTACCATAGGATCGACATGATGTCTAGCAGTGCATTGTATTATTGATCCACCGCGAACGAGGCTTGACAGAAGAAGAACCACAATGCTTATTTTTCAAAACCTGTCGCGGTGCGTACTTTTAGTGTTTACACACCGATGCTCCACACTTATTGTCGCACCACCACGAATTGCAGCGATGCGCCTTTGATATATTATTAAAAATTTGGCCCGATGTCGTTGTCTTTACAACTCTGATGCATTTTTTGGATTGATCAACACTGCTAGGTTAAATTGCTTTATTGTAACTGAAACGATGATATGTGTTACTAATAACGCACGAGTGCTACCATGATAGTGGAGTACTGAAGTTTTGTTATGCAGTGCATTGTAAAGGATAGAGCACCAGGAACAAGGTGTCCAATGAGACGCCCCACTATGAAAAGTTGAGAAATATATGTCCCAATGTGGTTCTATAAATAACACCGGTGCATTTGGTTAAAATGGTTGCACCGCTACATTAAATTTTATAAATTATTAATTTAGTGGTGCGGTTAATTGAAATGTACCGGTGCTCGGTGAAGCCAATTATGAATTAGTTGTGGGGCGTTCCAAAGGATGCACCACTTTATTTTTAAAATTTATCACAATGCTCTTGATTGATCGACACCAACACCTACATGCATATGAGACACACTGGTGGCGATGCTTACTGTGAATTTAACACAAGACACACTACTTTGGGGTGAGCTAAAGCATTCAGGTGCACCGCGTAGAATTGGAAAAAAAATTGAAAAAATATCAAATTTCAAGCTAAATTCAAATTTAATTGGATGAAAATGCAAATAGGAAGGTAATAAACAATTTATCTGGCCTCTTATGTCATGAGGAGGCATGGTTTCACCATTGAGAGGAAATGAAAATTTGTGATAATTTCCAAAATTTGGAAATGTGTGGAATCTACCAATGGAGCTATCCAAGTCGTTGTAGAGCACCAGAAACAAGGCTTTTTTGGAAGGAGGGTAAGCATTGGTGCTTGCTTGAGAGTTTGGAAGAACAAAATGCATTGTAACAATGAAAATCAGTTTGGTAATTTTTTTTATTTGCCCTACTGTGGTGCGTCTAACAACAGAGAGGCACATCGATACATAATGTTCAATGACATCGGTGTGTTTTATTTGGGGTGTGTAATTTTTATTATAAAGTATGATGGTGCTTTTGAACATTAAAGCATTGATGCTTTATTGTTTATGTATGCACCGGTGTGTATCTACCTTAAAGGAGCACTGATAAAAAACCTTCAGCTGCTCTCCTCCACTATAAACAATGACGGTGCACTTGAACATTTAAGCACATGTGTGTTGTCTTTTAGGTGTGCACCAGTTGGTATGTACCTTAAAGTTGCATTGGTAAAAAAACCTCTACAAAAACCTTTGGCCGCTGGCCTCCACTATAACTAGTGAAGGTGCATTAGAACATTTAAGCATTGTTGTATTATGTTTTATTTGGGCATCGGTGTGTATGTACCTTAAAGGCGTGCTAGTAAAAACAAATCCACAAAAACCTCTAGTCGTCTGCCTCTGTTAACAACCTCCACTATAAATAGAGAAGGGATAATTTTTTTGGGAACGTTTCGTAAAAAATTCCACTAGAATGTGTTCTCCTTGTAGTGTATATGGGTCATCATACATTCCAACAATCATCATAGCTACATAAGAAAATTGTGGAACTCCACCCACACTGGGTATTTCCAACAATCATCATAGCTACATAAGGAAACCATGGAACTCCACCCACACTGGGTATGACAATTAGGCTATGGGAACCCTTCAATCCATAGCAAGAAAATAACCAGAGTATTTTTACATATCCAAATGTCCCTCTTGAGTTCTTCCATATCAAGGGCCTTATCAACAAATTGAAAAAAGAAAAAATATTTTGGTTAGCCTATGTGTATAGGTACACCACCACCTATGTAGCTCCCAAACCTCCTTGACCCAATTTGATATGACATTTTCATGTAAGACCTGCTTTATGAAATATACCATGAGGGTTTCCTCTCTAAAAAAAAATGTAACATTATCATATTCATTAATAAAGATAGCATAAGGACTTCCTTAGTATCAAAATTGGACTTAACTCCTGACAAACTTTTGAAACGTATTTTCAAAGTGCTTTTGGAGGTACCATCACCACTTCTAAAGCCCTTTCACACTCTCAGTATCAAAATTGGACTTAACTCGTGACAAACTTTTGAAACGTATTTTCAAAGTGCTTTTGGAGGTACCATCACCACTTCTAAAGCCCTTTCACACTGTACAAAAGTACAAGAGCATTATTAGGGATTGGTTTTGTTATAATAAGCTCCCTTGAAGCATTATGATAAGGTTTGCAACTCCTTAGGACCAATAAGGCCAATAATCAATATGAAAAGACTGAAGCTAAAAATTAGAAAGTACAAATGGTCATAATCCTTACACCATAATCAAAACCTAACCTATTAAATTCATATTATTAAAGTTAATTTTAAATAATTTTGATTTATTAAAAATATCTATTTTTAACTATAATCAAAATAATACAAAATGTATTAATTAATTTGTGTTTTTTTTTTCGATAGAATATTTCGCGAGAAACCTTCGAGTACTTCTCTGCTTTGTGGATGGTAAACGAGATAAACCACCAACCCTGATTACGATACCTAACCCCAAGAGTAAACAAGAGATTCAAACCCGTGACCTCCTCTATTGGAAATAGCTTCACATTTAGCTCATAACCACTTAAGCTAACCCTTAAAACTATTATACTAATCAATTAATTAATTTATTGATAAAAAACTAATTTAATTAAAATTTTAAAATTAATACTATATTATACTTAATGTTTAACCAATATTATATTTTATTTTTAATTTTTCAATAAAATAATATAATTTACCACCTTTACTCACCCTTAAAATTTTTTTTTAACCTTTAAAAATTTAACCAAATAATGATAAAAATCGGAAGTTCTTAAACTTGTAAATGCCCTTTTTCCACTTAAAGAGAAAGGCAAGTTAAAATATATCACTAAAAATATGTCCTACATTTAAAAAAAACACTTAAACATATAATATAATCTTGAAAACTTTTGAAATTTCTTAAAAAAAAAAAAATAATTGTCCATAAAATTGAAAACGTTTGTATATAATAATAATAGCAATAAAATATTATTTTTTCTATTAAAAAATAATGAAAATTACACTTTTCAATGTATAACATATTTATAAGAATAATATTACATAAATAATAATATACATTGTTTTTCTCTCCTTAAAAAACAATAATATGTTCCTTTTTTTTGGAACTTTCATGCCACCTTTTTAAAGAAGGGTCTGTAAGGGTCTCCCACGACACCCACTAAGCGTGCACACTCTTTGGGCAGATTGATTGACGGATATACAAAGTTCACAAGGAAGGAAGCGATTAGTTGGACAAACAAAGATGTTTGAGTGTGGGAAGGAGCACCTTGGGTGCACGATGGTGACTTGCGACATGAAGGGGCACACACCTTACTTGCCATAGAATGACTGATGTAGACTTGGGTTGTGTTTGGGAAAGGGAGGGGCGATTTGGGAGCATGCCTAAGGAGTGGACTCGTCTGCCCTCGACAACATGAACATGTGAGAGAGGTTGGATGACCCCATCGACACTCCCATGAGGAGTTGCAACCACTGACATGAAGAGCACACAAGGCAAGGGGCACACACACAAGGATGTGGTACATTGCTCCAAGAAACGAACGATTGATGGGCACAAAAGGCTTGGATGGGTGCCTTGGGTTCACAGATGGGTGCGATAGTCAGTTGAGTGTGACGATTTGCAAAGGGGTGCGACACACTGAAGAGACACAACGTTTTGCACAAGTGACCCTTGGAGTCCATATAAAAGAAAGGGGTGCACAACCAAAAGAGACAAGAAGTTTTGTCAAGAACTTGGAGAATAAGAGCTCTGCGATTCTCAGGCAAATGAAGGGATGCATATCCCTCAAGGAGCCAAGTCACTCCACTCTAGAAGGACTTGTGTTGCCTTGAGCAGGAGGGTTTGATGGACATAACTGGGTGAAATTCTGTTGCGCAGATTTTGGCCAAGTCTGGAAAACACAGGTTTTTGGAGGCGTGTATGAGGCAGAATCGAAATATGTGAAGTTTGTGGAAATGAAGAGGGAAATTCTGCAGAAACGAAATGATATCAAGTTTGCATTTGTGGGCACGTTTGAGGTGCACCGTAGAGAGTTTCAAGGATAGTTGCAACAGAGAGTCTCGTGGTGACATATTTTTTCTTGAGTGTGTTGGTGAGGTGAGGCGAGTCATTTGACTTTGCCCTATTGTAAATCGAGCCAATAACACTCATTTGTAACTATTTTACAATAACAAAGACTTAGCCGGGTGTTAGGCATGGGTTGTGTCGCCCAAAATATTTATGTGTTTGTCTTGGTTTTTGTCCCGTAGTTGTTCTCTTGAATGTTCATGTTCATGGATGAATGCTTAAATAATACTAAGTGTTAAATCGTGTTAACAACTATCTAGGTAAGCATGAGTTTCACTAGAATAGGAGTGTGACTCCCATGTAACCTAGAACAAAGTATGGGTATGATCTAGGTGAAGAGGCCTAGTCCGGACGAAGTGACCTTGGTGTTTCCAAGCATCCAAACGTGAAATATTGCAGTGCCGCAGACCCTCAAGAGGTGCATGATCACAAGGCACGTTGTGGGGACGTGATAGGGTCCATAATGACTAATTTTAGTTCATAAGTTTGGAGGTTACATTTGGAGAGGGAACCAATTCCTTATTGAAATCATAGGTATCATATTCATGAAGTCTCTTCATTTCCCCTGAAGGGGCTTTATTTGCAACTACCACCATTGAGGAGGGAAGCTTGATATTCACGTCTTCTTCTCGATTTGCATTCAATAGTTATGGACTAACAATGTTATCCTTATCCAAAGCAATAAATTATGATTGACATCATTCCGATATGCTTCAACGACCTTATACAATTGCTTACTTGCATCTTTTGGCTTAGGTTTACGTCCTTTGTTCCCTTTTGAGTAGGCATGTGCATGAGAACAAGAATCTTAGAGATGCCTTGGTTGTTGGTAAAGTTCAAACAAAAAAGTGATATCCTCATAATCTAGAACTTTAACCCATTTAAATTTTTAGTGTAGTAAGATCTCCTGTTTGGTAGACCTTGACTTATGTCAATCTCTACACATATTTTCGCATATGCGAACAAACCTAGTTTAATCCGATCTAGATATGTTTTGATGTAGATGCCCAAAGTGTTGCCAATATTGTTAAGAATTGATAAATGACAAAAATAAAGGGGTGGATTTGGGAGTCGAACCCAAACTAATTTTTTTTTTATAGACATGGTGAAAGGATGAAAAACGATGAATGAAGGGGTAACAAAAATACATGCTCTATTCCAAAACCAGGGGCCTTCCTCTAAGATTGTTGATTTTTGAACTGAGCAATAAAGAAATACTTAGAGCAAAGATAAACCTCACAATGCTTTATCCATGTTGAATAAATCCATTGATACAAATTTGAAGTAGAAGGTCATGAACCATTGTGTTTGCATATTATCGAAAATGATTGGTAAAATGAAAGCAAGTCTATAACATTTGGCTTAGATACCTCGAACTTAGACATCTCTTCATATTTCTCCACTATATACACGTTAGACATAGAAGGGTTTGAAGTAGTTGAATTATATGGTTTGTTTAAAATCACATCCTTAAAATAAAGAGAGTTCAAAGATGCTCGTCCACCATTACCCACTGCTTTACCATGCAAGCGAAGTACCAAAGTGAAATTTGAACCTTCGTTAATTTCATAGACCACAAACAAATGATTATCAACAAATTGTTTATCTTAAAAAAGAAGCACTGCTATGAGATCCGCTACACGAGTGTTGATTTATATTTAATATCTACTACATAAGAAGAATAAATCCACAAAAGTAAGGTTTTTCCTATAGAGAACTTGAGTCACCATGATTTGAAAACTACCATTAAAATCATAACCCTGTCTATTTAATTCCATCTTAATAAATAATTGGTAATCAAACACTTAGCGTAGCTTTTATACATTTCATCGAACACTTGTTTAACATTAACATCAAATACCACCCCTATAGGTCTATATAGATTAAGCCTTTCTCCAAACATATTTCGTGTAGGCATTTTGGTGAACACATCTTATGTAGACCTTTCGTTGAACACTTATCATGCATCCTCATGGCAAGATGAAATATGGGACTTGCGTCGTGTACTACTTACATTATTAGTGAATATATCCACACCTCTCACTTGGTCATCTGATCTTTATGTGAAAGAACTGTTAAAGGTAAAAGAGAGGTTGGAAGTAGTAGAAGCTAAAGAGCTAGAAAGAGATTGTACAATCCATAGAATAACAACTGAAAACCAGGCTTTAGCAGAAAGCAACAAAGTTCTAAAGGAGCAAGTGTCATTTCTATAGGAAGCTCTCCGAATAGGGAAAATAGAATGACAGCACATGAAAGCGGAAGTATAAAACATGAAGAAATTTGCAGTGGAAAATACAGAGGTGATGAATGCGAAACCATTCCAGGATAAGGGGAAAGTAGTTACCCAAATAGACAACAATGAAGAGACATCAAGAGAAGAGAGGAAAGGAGATTCTGCAAAACTCCCCAAAACCTAGGTTCAAGTTATTAGCAATTCTGCTAAGAGGGAAGGAGAAACAAACATTCAGGTTGACAACATGCAAGATAGAGAAAGCAAGGAAAGACAAGATAAAGCAACAAATATAATTATTAAGGGGGCGAAAGATTATGGGAAAAATGAATGCACTCTTGACCTTGCAAGAGACTTCTTGAAAGACAAGCTCCAATTGCAAGGACAAATATGTCAAGCATGGAGAGTAGGTAAGACTAACGGTGAGAGAGCCAGGCCCATAAAAGTCATCATGCTCAATTTGCATGATAAAGATATCATTCTAAATAGGAAGCAGTTCTTGAGGGGTTCTCGGTTTTTTCTAGAAGAAGACTTAACTGTAAGACAACGAGATGAAAGGAGGGACAAAATGACAAAAGTTAGGGCAGCAAGAGATGAGGGAAAAAGAGCATGGATTTATAAAGGTAAAGCTGTGATAACGCAATTTGGACCTCCTTCCAAAACAAGGCAGCAAAACGATAACAAAGAAGAGGTAGCAAACTCTTCAGCAATAAATGAGGAAGCAAGGTCAGTATGGGCAAGCAGGGAAAAAGGCTCAACTGTGAGTCTTGCATGCCAAAACAAATAGCAATCAAGTCGTACTCAGGTTTCCTTAAGATTAGTTTGTTGGAACTACAGGGGTTACCCATGGAGACGAGGACCTGGGTTAGGGCCTATTGCGAAAGATAGAGACATAATTTGCCTCATAGAAACACATGAGCATGAAGGGTGCAAGACACCTTTGTTTGAAGGGTATTGGAAGATAGCAGTGTGGAACAAGGCAACATTGAATGGAAAAGGGCATGGGGGTATCATGGTATTAGTAATAGAAAAAGAAGGTCGTTTCATTCTACTAGAAAAAGAAGGCCCAAATAAGAAATTTGTTTGGCTTAAAATATCAGAAAATGGAAATCACATCAGAATTGCAACATTCTATTTTGCGCCGCAAGTTTCAAAAATCTACAAAAGTAGAGGGCTTGACCACAAAGATCCCTTTGCAGCCCTAAAAACAAATATTGCAATATATTCTCAACTAGGTGAAGTCCTTATAGTGGGGKATTTCAATGCTAGAGCTGCAGGTGARCAAGCTAGCATTCTTTGTTGCAAAGAAGATGACAACCCTATCTAGCTTACAGAAGAGAGTAATCATCAGTGGGAACAAATTTYAGAGGATAAAGGCTGGAATCTCTTTGGAGAACAATTGCTTACRCTATGTGGAGCTTTCGATTTAGTCATTTGTAATGGTTTGACTAGATGGGAAAAGTCCAGTAATTTCACTTGMAATACTTACAATGGAGCAAGTGTAGTAGATTATGCAATTTGCTCGCATAGTTTGTGTGGGAAAATGGAGGAAGTGCTGATTGGAGATCAAATTTGGGACTTAAAATCGAATCACAAGCCAATTTATTTAAGTTTCTCTTGGACTGGAAAGAAGCAATTAGGGTCAAAAACTCAGTGTGTTCAACAAAATCCCCCAAATGGTAGAATTCTTTTGACTCCAGAGAATTGTAATACCTTCAAAAAATCATTAGAGAGGCTCTTTGAGAAGGAGGAAATCTCATTTCATGGCCCTCATAGTCACCGATTAACACATTTAATTCAAAGCGCACTTGTTGAGTGCAAAAGAGCAAAAATCAAGAAGTCTGAAACAAATTGTTTTCCGGTTAATGCTTGGTTTTACGATGAATGCAAAAAGGCAAGGAGAAGGTGGAAGGAATCAGACAAGGATAACATAAAGATCAAAGCTTACGAGCAAATAGTAAGAAAGAAAAAGGTCGATTTCATGGTTTCAAGGAGAGAAGAACTAATATTCCTTGGGAAAAATAACCCCAAACTATTCTGAAGGAGTTCCAACTGAAAAAGGTGCAAACTGAAAACAACATTACAACTTCTAAATGGTTCGACTATGCAAGACAACTTTATGAGTAGGATCCCAAGGTTGACCCTCCTCCCTTGGTCAACACAGACACAAAACTCTTCACAATGCAAGAGGTAGAGATGGGTATCAAGAGGTTGGGCCCTAGAAAAGAAAAAGACTTAGATGAACTCCAAGCAGAGTATCTAAAGTGGGGCTTAAAAATGATTTCACCTCACATCACAAAAAATTTCAACAATGTCATACAGCAGGGGTTCCCCACGGATTGGACAACTAGTATGGAAATAACTCTTTTCAAGAGTGGTGACGTCAATAATTGCTCCAATTGTAGAACCATAATGATAAACCCCTTGTTTGCAAAGTTATTTGGAAGCATGTTAGAAAAGAAAATCAACAAGTGAGCAGAAGAAAGAGATAAACATGCTAAAGGGCAAGCAGGTTTTAGACCTAAACATTCCAGAGTTGATCATTGCATAACTTTAAGGCACATTATTGAAAAAGTTTGAGAAAAAAGGGAAGAAGTTTTTTGTTGCTTTGTTGATTTCAGAAAAGCCTTTGACACGGTTCCTAGGGATAAGCTTTGGGGCAGAATGGAGGAACTCGGGGTTCCCAGGCATTTGAGAGCAGCTGTGCATAGGCTGTATGAAGAGGTGAAAATCAAAATTAGAACTTCAACAAGCATCTCTGAAAGTTTTGGAAGTGATATCGGGGTCAAGCAAGGTTGCCCATTGTCTCCTACCCTTTTTGGGTTATATATTGATAGGCTTGAAGAGTGGCTAAATTCGCAAGGGGGTGACGGTATCCATTTGAGCAAGTTCGTTATAAGGCTTCTTTTGTACGCAAATGATCTTATATTGATTGCTAAATTGGCTCTTGGTTTGCAAGAGCACTTATGTTCCCTTGAGCATTTTTGCAGAAGGGTGGGGATGCAAGTCAATATTAGTAAAACGAAAGTAGTGGTTTTCTCTAACAAAAGAAAACATAACCAACATAAGTTCTACTTTTAAGGAAACATTCTGGAAGAAGTTGCAGACTACAAATACCTCAGAATTGACTTCAACAAAAATTTAAGTTGGGATGGTTGTAGAAAGAAAAGAACTTTAGGGGGTTGGAAAACATTTTATGCTTTTCAAAACAGGTGTAGAGAGGCAGAGCCGTGGGACTAGAAAACCACTCTAACTCTTTTTGGGCTTCTAGTGATTCTGATGATTCTCTACGTTTGTGAACTATGGGCTAGCAGCACAACCGAGATGTAGTGGAAACAAATTGAGAAAATTCATAAGCGTTTGATTACAAACAAATTCAAAATTAAAAGTGCAGTTCCTTATGCTATCCCGGTAAGTGAAACAGGGGGTGCTCCTATTGAAGCAATTGCTATTGTGCGAGTCATAAGGTATTTGAAAAAAATTGAGCAAATGGAAGAGGGTAGATGGCCTAAGGTTGTGTTTAGTGACAGATTGGGCAAAAGAAAGAAGACTTGGATGCAACAAAATAACAAATGGTTTAGTAGATGGGGCATTTGCTTGAGCATGTGTCCTACAAACAATAAAGAGATAATTTTTTTTGTTATGGATAAGTTCCACAAACGTACTTGGGAGAAAGAGCTAGGGAGAAAGAAGAAGTACTACATTGAAGAGTTTAACCCCACTCATAACCATCAGCAAAAGGCATACATAGGCGCCAATATTTCTTGTAGATCTAAAATTCTTATTGCTCAATTAAGGACTAATTCTCATCAACTCTAGTGTGAAACAGGGTGTTGGAAAAGGCCAAAAGAAATGTGGGAGGAAAGAGTATGTATTTTGTGCTCTTTCAGACAAGTGGAAACATAAAAACATTTTATTTTAGAATGTGAGGCCTTCAAAGACAACAAGGAAAATTATGCAAGTATTCTGGCAGGTAGTTCTTGGGATAATCTATTCAGCGAAGAGTTTGTTGAGAAGCTGGGAGCAGTTATTGTAAAACTTCATAGGAAAAGGGCCGAATACAAAAGCCAAATGGAAAAGCAATTCGTCCCATAGGCTATTTTTAGCCTCATGGACGTTAAAAATACTTTCTTTCTTTCTTTCTATAGTTCTCGTGCACGTGTCAAATATCAGAAAAGTGAATTGCCCCTCCAAGTGTCCAACCATCTCACTAGTAGCTTTGAATGTCTTATAGGCATCTATGACCAACAAAACCTCGTTTCTAGACTTTAAGAAATTGTATTATTTATACTTTGTAGATTTTGTATATAAATTAATCGTAATGTTTTTTTTTCAGAAAAAAATGTTGCAAGGAAATTTAAAGGATGCTTCTCCACATTCATGAATGATATTTCTAGTAAACATGTCAGCATAAACTAGCGTGTCTAGCTCAGGGGGATTTGAATTGAATCCCTGTTGACACAAAACTAGCAAAGACCCAACAAGATTGGTGACAATCTGTTAAGTTAATCACGTGGGTTAGTAGGTGACCATGTTATAAATTGATGTAACTTTAATTAATATATTAAACATTAAAAGGGATCCGATAATTTGATGTCTATTTCAAAGGAGTTAATCAATTGATTGTTGTCAATGTTGTTGTATTTTTGGTTAGTTTTGTGTTAATAAATACACAATTCAAATCTTGTTGGATTAAGCACACTAATATCAATAAATTTATTAAAATACCATATATAAATGTGGGGAAACACTCTTTAAATTTGTTATATATATAACTTTTAAATACTATTTAATAATAAAAAATTAAATTATATATATTTTTTTCACTTTTCATGCTTAATAAACACAAAATTAAAACGAATCTATAATAATTTTATTTTAAATACTATTTAATAAAAAATAAAATTTGTATTTTTTTACTTACTTCTAATGCTTAATAAATAAATAAATCCATAATAATTTTTTATATTTAATAAATACAAAATTAAAATTAATAAATTAATGATTAATAAATATAAAACTAAAATAAATTTATAATAATTTTTTAATATGTGATGCGTTAATATACCTTTCAATATTATAGCATTAAAATTTTGTAATTTGCCATTTTCAATCTTTCTCAATACAAAATAATTATAAAATTAAGATCAATCTACGTGATCTCATTTGTAATTATTTTTAAAATATAATAAATAATATGAAAATTTTGTACGTGATAATAATAATAATCTATTTTTAAGGTCACGACCAAGCCAAACACAAAATTGGTGTATGAGACCCCCTTGTTTATGGGACAAGGGACTCCCTCCGTCCAACGATTTGATTGGTAAAGTCTACAGAGGTATACATACCCTACCCCCCTCTAGATTTGAACTTGTGACTTCTTAGGAGGAAACACATGTTCTTAACCATTAGGCCCACTCAGGATATTTCCAATCTTTCAAAAATACAAAATAACTATAAAATTAAGATCAATCTATGCGACGTTCCTGAGGTGTAGGACAGTCGGTGATGGAGTGTGTTGTTAAGGCACTCCGTGATGTTCAAGTCATCGGTTCGAAACCTGTGGGGACAAAAACTCCAGCCATGTTAAGGGTTGGTGTGGCTTAGGCCAAGTGCGATCCATGGGTGATTTTGATGGCTTAGATGCCCTTGAGTTGTGGTTTCTCAGCGACAGGCTAATCCCGCAGGTCACGGACAAACTAGCAAACAAAAAAAAGATCAATCTATGCGACCTCATTTATAATTATTTTTAAAATATAATAAATAATATGTTTATATTGTGTTTATGTTATATTGTTTCAAAAACATAATTTATTTAATTAGTTTGTATTTTTAATGTAAAAAAAATAATATTATAAAATTATAAAAAAATATTTAAATAATAAAGAATGGGTATAAAATAAAAGAAAGATAAGGATATGCTAGTAATAATTAAGGAAAATTACAAATTAAAACAATTTGTTCATAAAAATAAAAAGGTTAAGCAAAATAATTGAACATAAAGATAAGGCTACCTTTGGAGGAAAATGTATTGAATTCAACTTATGGGATCTAGAAAAATGTAACAGATCAGGAAGCATCCCATGCGACAGTATAGGCTTATTCGCTTGACCTTGGGTCACTGCGGTGACCTTTCTAAGCAAAGAAGATCATCACAAGGTTGAGATTGACACTAGCCAACACCAAAGTGTGCAATGGAAGTGTGGTGGGTTTGAAATACAAATATTTTGTAACATTTGTGTGAATGGGGGACTTGCACCAAAATACCAATTGGTCATGTACAAGTCGCCCTATTATTGTTTGTAGCGTTGATCACATTATTACAATAGACGACGCAAAAAAATAAACAAATGTTCTAGAAAAGAGGAGGTGGCTAGGGATTCCCTAGCCGCATCCCTTGTTGCAGGCGCCTATGTTCTCGTGGACGCTTTCTCTTCCAGTGGGCACATCCTTCCTTTTCCTATTCCTTCTCGGGCTTGGTTGATCCTCAAAGGTTCTCTCTTGTTGGTGGTTGCGCCCTCTCGTGGGCGTATCTGGATTTTCGTGGTTTTCTCGTCTTTTTCTGGTGTGATGTTTTTGGATCTGGGTGCGACGTCCATGATTCAGTGACTTGTGGTGAATTTTTCTCGTGTTTATGCTCCAGATCTGGTCTTTTGACAACTGAGCTATAGTTCACGTGGTTCTGGTTTTATGCTTCTACAACTATTTGTGTGCATGGAGGTTTCGAGTCGATTCACTACTGTTGGTTCGTTCAGGGCCTGATGCAAAGTTAGTGCTTTTCCCCAGAGCTTTGGTGGCTAGGAGGTCTCTGCGCTCCTCATGGGTTCTAGAGTTTTGTGTAGAGGACGCTGGGGTTGTTGTTTATTTTTCGGTGTCTTGGGTCAGAGCTTTGAGGTCCATTTCTTTTTGGGCGTGCGGTGTTGATTTGATGTAACTGGGTCAACACTTTGAGGTCCTTTTTGGGCATGCAGTTTCTGACTTCTTTTCTTCCGTGGCTGCAAGACTCCTTGTTTTTTGTCCCTCCATCACTTGATCTTGTGGGGATTATTTGCAGCTCTGGCCTGGTCAGTCCAAGTTGTGTTTGGGGTATGCTTCTGCTATTTCTTGGCTGAGTTTTTATGTTTTTTTATGAGGTCTCTATGTATTGGGGCCTCTTTTACATGGCCATTCTGTTGTTTCTTTCCTCTTCTAGGGTTGAAAGGTTTTTCAGACTAAATGCATTTTTCTGCATGCATTATCCAGAATGTAATTTTTATTTCTCTTAATAAAAGTTAAGTTTTTTTCATCTGGAAAAAAAATTTGAACATTATGATAAGTTAATTCATGTTAAGGTAAGCTCTAATGATCATAAATAAAACCTTCAATTTAAAAGGGTGGATAATATTTATAAATGGAGACCTCATTCTAGAAGACCAAGTTGAATTAAGGAAGGAAGTTCGAAAGGTAAAAGAAGCCAAGAAAGAAGGAAAATGGGCAATGCTTAGGAATAAAAAAGCTATTATTAGGGATATAGAGCAAAATGATAATAATATATAGGAATTTAAGACAATCTAGATCCTCTCTTGGAACTGTCGTGGCTCTCCATGGATTAAATGGCCCATGTTAAGTTGGATCCTGAGTGAAACTGGTATTATATTTCTTATTGAAACTTGGGAGCATGGATAATCTAAGGTGCCTAGAATAAAAGGATCTGTCACATGGTCGGTATGGAATAAGAGATCCTACCATAGAGGGATTGGAGAAATAACTTGTTACATAAAAAATAACATGTTTCCTCACATTAATCTTCACAAGAAATACCCTTTCAAGCACTACATGTGGATGGATATTCCAAATATTAATGCTAAGAATATTTATAAAGCAATTTGTTATTTTGTGCTTATTAATTCTATCTTTCACAAGAAAAACAACCTAGATAAAAATTGTCCTTACAATGGATTAGAAAATATATTTATAGTCCGATATATGAATGTAGTATTTTCTTGCCAAGAGACTTTAATACTAGAACAACAACTGATGAAGCTATTATTTTAAGCAATGATTCCAACCCTTATCCTTCATGGTTAGATGAGGACCTTATTTTAGCTACCATATACAAAAGAAACTTTAAAGACTTGGTCAAGAATTTGTTTAGTATTGAGCTAATCAAGCTCTATAGTTTTCAGGATCTAATAATCTACAATGGCCTAATGAACTTTCCAAAATCCAACTGGATCACTTGTATTCGTAGGCTTGTCAGTAATGTCGTAGGTTATGTGATATCTGATATGCATTTATACAATCAAATAGTAAATTTTGATGTTTTAAATGACCTTGAGCCCGACTTTGATCATAAGCCTTTAAACCTAACTCTAAACTTAGTCATGCACAAAATCCCCATTGAAGAGAATTCCGATAACAAAAAACACTTGATTTTTGACATAAATAAATTGTTCTTTTTTTAAAGGATTTAAATCATGAATTAAATCTCCTATCAAATAAGAACAATATTGAAAACCTCTATCATAATTTTACAACAACTCTCTCTACTTCCACTAACAAGTTCTCTATTAAGGTGTTGAGTAAAAAGGAAAATAGAATGACCAATCCCTTGTACGATAAAGAGTGTAAGATTGCTAGAAAATCCATTAGGGATGTTTCTAATGATTGTATAAATCCAACAAGATAAATATATACAAATCCCTAATTAAAAGGAAAAAAAATGGTACTATATAAATAGAAAGCAAGAGAAGATTTTGCACCTATCTAAGCCAGATCCCAAGAAATTATGGAGGCAAATTCTAACTTGTAAAACTAAATAAAACAATATGATTTCCTCGAGGGACTAGAATTCCCACCTTAAAAATCTTTACGAATCCCCTATTGTTGTTGACAACTTTCAAACCGTTTCTACGGAGGAACAATTTTTTTCAATAGAAGACATATAGTTTGGGGTTAAGCGACTCACAAAAGGGAAAGCTAATGCGATCAAAGGATACTAAGTTGAAATACTAAAAATTGAAAGGCCTATCCTCATCCCTCATATCCACAAGCTCTTCAATTTAGCAGTCAAACATGGCTTCCCTAAACCTTGGACTCAAACTCTTATTTGAACTATTTTTAAAAGTGGGGATAAAAGCAATCCCTCTAATTATAGGACCATTATGATTAGCCCCTTTTAACCAAGTTATATGGAATTATTTTGGAAAAGAAGATCAACGTATGGTTAGAAAGCCATGGAAAAAGAGCTAAAGGCCATGTCAGATTTAAGAGCTATCATTCAACTATTGACCAACTTTTTATGCTTAGGATCATTGTAAAGGAGTGCTGCAATAATAAAACCATTCTCTTATGTTGTTTCATTGACTTTAGAAAATCTTTTGACACAATGTCCATGACTAATCTTTGGAATAGGTTAAAAGAGATACAATTCCTTTTGAGTTCAAAGTTCCTCTGGTAAGGTTGTACGAGAACATTATTTCCAAGTTTAGAGACATCGAGGGACGATCAGAAGAAATTAATTGTAATATCAAAGCTAAGCAAGGTTGTTCCCTGCTCCCTACCCTTCTTGGCATATACATTAACAAGTGAGAGGGTTTCTTGGAAGAAGTAGGTTGTGTCGGCTTGACTCTCACTAACATAATCATCATCCTTGTTCTTTATGTTGATGATATGTTCTTATGGTGAGAAGTCCTATGATATTGAAAAACAACTAAAAATACTCAAGGAGCTATGCTCTAGTATGGGTATGACTGTTAACACTGACAAAATAAATGTTATGATAATTAAATTAAAAAAAGTCACTTAAGCTAATTTCGTGTATGGCAACAACAATTTGGAGGAAGTGACTTCATACATATATCTTGGAATCAATCTTCATCACAAGCTTAACTGGAACTATAACATTGAGAAAATGATAAACAAAGGGTGAAAAACTGATTATGGACTTGAAAACAATTGTAAATCAACAGACCTTTGGCTATGAGATAAGAATAAAATCCTCTTTGTGACTCTCACTGTAAGATCCTTGTTTTTAATCCCCAAATTAGCGATATGTAATGTAAATACGATGTATGGCCATGGGCCCCACTATGTAATATGCAAGCATTGTATATCATGATAATAAAACAAAATGTAACGTTGACTGCAGATGTACATGGATGGAGTAATGGAGCTAAATTTCCACAAGAGAGGGGAAGGTCTAAGAAGGGGGTCTAAGAGGGGGATTTATTCATGTGTATTAATCCCATCCCACCATCCTAAAAAATATTATTGTGTATAACCTTCTATTTTCCTTTTGAGGGTTCCCAAAGCCAATCATTAAACATATGTAAGAGGGTTGGTGTGAAAATTCACATCCCATAGTTATGAGAGCATGGGGGATGAGTACAATCAAGATTAGGGAATGTGGGAGTCAACATTTATGGGCAAAAGGGACATTCGTATTGGTATGGTAAGAATTTTTTTCAACTAGGTTTTGGGGACAACAAGGGAGTGGAGAGTACTGGAGCTTGAAGACAACCATAGTGGGCATGTGTGACAACTTGTTAGAGATGTAAATTCATGAAGAAGCATATTGTTAGGCTTGTAGAGTGAGATTATGTGTGAGACATTACCCTATAATAGTGATCTTGCTGATGTGAGATTTTCCTGTTGCACTTGACATCCATGGAGTCCCCAACAAGAGAGATTCCTAGCCAACCTATGTTAGATCCCTAGAGGGAAGTGGGAAGGCCTGAGGGACTGTGTATAGTGAAGGGGGATCCCATTCCTTGCATTGTGCAGGTTGAGGGGAAGAGGGTTGGTGGATTGGGATAGCCGTAGGAAAATTAGTTTGCTAAGGGTAAAAAATGGACCATGAGTGGACAATAAAGACAACCTATATTTTTGATTTGGAGCCCCAATTTAGGGGTGATTTGCTACTGATATTTGGAGCAAAAAATCTGCGATTGGGAGGAACGTTCGTCCCCTGCAGTTGGCTGCACAATTGTTGATAAAAGATAACTATTTTTATCTCTATTTTTTTTTTCTTATTTATAGGATTTATTTGTTGTGCATATATGTTGGCACGGGGGCAGACCCAGGGTTCAACGCACCAACAAAACCGTAACTATCGACCCTTTCGGCAAAACTTGCGAAGCAAGCGAAGTCTCACCTGAGGTAGAAGCATGGTGGGTTACATGACTTAGGTGTCTGTAACCGAGCTGGGACACATATATGTGATAATAACACTTCGCAGAGTATTCTAGCAACACTTAGAAGGTGATATGCATTAGTTCATTAGCTTCATTAACATCGTAGAACAAACCCCAAGAGAGATCAACGCAGTAACAATAAAGATTAAGCATCTCTACCACTTAGCACATAGAATTAAGTTAGATCTAACATTCATTCACAAGAAAAGCACTAAGCAACAACAGATCTATCTATCATATATAACAAGCAAAACACTAAGCAGATTCATAACATAAGCAACACAACACAAAGCAACCAAAGACACAAGATTTACGTGGTTCACCCCATTGTGGGGCTACGTCCACCAACTGTTTTGTCTTATTTATTATTCTTCAATCTCTTACATTCCTTTGCTCTTGTGCACTAAGCCACAGAGCTGAGCTTCACATTGGACAAGAGATCTCTACACTATGCGCCAGATCCTCCTTCCCAAAACTAGGTCATGACACAAATCCAACTTCTCCATCGAGCACATAGCCTTACATACACGGTCTATTGCACAAAGAAACTCAGAACTACTTGCACTTAGCCTTGCAAGCTATTGACTTCTTTCTACATTACATTCTTACTTATTTATACTTTTACAATTCCTTACAAAAAGGCCTAAACATGGAAGAACCCATGGGCTGACATCCCATAACCCATTACAAAACCCTAAGGGACCCCTTGCTGGGTCCACATAGCCTGCAAAAAAAGTGAGATCTGTGATCTCAGCTTTGTCATGGTGCTCCATCTTCGACCCTCGCGTCGAAGTCCAAAAGGTGGTCCAAACCTGACCAAGGTTTCCTCAAAACTTGGTCGAGGGTGAACACGCCCCCAACACTCACCTGTGACTCGTCCCGAGTCACTCAGGTCTGGGCAATGTTGCTTCGAAGGCCTCGATCTTCACTC
Organism: Picea engelmannii; assembly: GCA_009831015.1. Taxonomy (NCBI): domain Eukaryota; kingdom Viridiplantae; phylum Streptophyta; class Pinopsida; order Pinales; family Pinaceae; genus Picea; species Picea engelmannii. The sequence goes on from ML813939.1 coordinate 262,993, forward strand.
GCGATGCCTCGACTTGCTGCTTCACCTATGCCTCCTACTCAACGAGCTCCTGGATCGTATGCGTTGTAACAGGCCCTTCCAGGAATTGTTCCAATGTTTCAACCACTTGGTCCAGTTGCGAGCCTTGTCCTTCAATTTCTTCAAACACTTTGCAGGCTTCATCCTGCACTGGTTGGAGCTTCTGCATGACTTCCATTACTCTGCCTTGGATGGTAGTAATCTGTTGATGTACCGCGCGTTGTTCCTGTGATCTTTTCATTCTGTCGACTTCAGTGAGTAGCTTCATTTGCGCCTGCACAAAGAAGCCTGTTGATGCGCCTCCTGTAACTGTGCTTCCAATTTCATTAGATCTGGATCTTCTGTGAGGCGTTCATAAGTCTGCACACTTCTATCGTTCAACTATTTTCATTCTAAGGTGAGGGCTCTGATCCTTACTATTTCATTCTTAGCGGATTCCTCCCTCTGGTCACGCACTTCCTGCAGGGTGCTCGGTACTGCTTGGACCTCCAACTCTGTTATCCTTGCTTGAAGCTTCTGGATGGTCTCAACGATCTTCACCACTTGATCCTTGACGGACTCCTATTCCTCCTGTGCCAAACCTGATACATAATGACATGCTTTACTGACAACTTCCTTAACCGTGGCCCATTCTGCGAGCAACTGCTCCTTTTCTCTCTGTAGCTGGACTTTTTCCTCCTGGACCATCACCTGAAACTCTTCTTTTCATTTTCATAAGCAGTTACACAGTACCATGCTACGCGTAATTTCTCTAAGACTTCATCTTTTCCTTATTTCAAGGCTTTTGTAGCCTTTTCCTTTTCTTCCTGGATTCTCTGAAGTCAAACCTCTGTCGCATCTGCAGGTCTTCTTAATTGGGCCGGTTCATCCGCCAATTCTGTATTATGTGGCGAGGAAGGCTACTTGTACTTCCTTTAATTCCTTTTCGAACCTACCATATAGCTCTTCCTGCTTCACGCCATATCTCTGCAGGATGTCCTCTGAAGCGTCCTCCATGACTCCGCGGACTAGACTGATATCATCCTCCGTGAGTGTGGCCTCGAACTAGGGCTTGCTAGCGCGTGTCTTCTTTCTTGCTGAGGGTTTCTACAAAGAAACATTCCTCTTCTGCAGTGTTTCAGCAAGGGGATATTTTGGTGGTGTAGCTTCGCCTTCTCCTTTCTTTTCTCCTTCATCCCCTCCTCCCTATCCATCTGCTTGGTCTTCTTCTTCTCCTCCTCCTGCGGGCGAGCCAGATCCATTTTCTTCAGAGGCGCTATCCTCCTCATCGATCTCTATATTTTGGATGTCTTCCTACTTCTTCTTCTTCTTCGTCCTGGTGGACTGTCCAACATGCTCGACCTAGGTGACCAGGGGGATTCCTATGTTGTTAGTGTCAGAGAGTTCTGCATCATCGACCGATAGAAGTAACTCCTCCAACCATTCCTTAGTGATCTGCTCCATGTCCTCATCTGTCAATTTGTAATATGATTGTAACTCTTCCTTGCTCTCATCTCTGTGCGCAGTGATATAGATAAAATGCCAATCTGTGAGAACTTTGCTAGTGGTCTATACTGGTGCAAGGTGTGTGGTGTCATGCGCAAAAATTCGTCAATGGAAAGCTTCAGTTGCTGATAATACGCATGGAACACAACGTTCGACTGCCATTGTTTTAGCATGTCGTTGGTGTACCACAAGGTAGAGAACCTATTGGCCAACGACTCTGATGGTTCGATCTACGAAAATGTGGCTCCCTCGGGCATTTCCCAAGTGAAAAATGCGATCAACACGATCAACCAGTTGAAGTGGAATTCGTATACTGATCCTAAGCTTCACGACAATCTTTCTCGAGTTCATTGTCGAGGTAACTCGCCCAATTCATCTGCATGCCCTCCACACATTTTCCTGCGAGGTCCACCACAAACTCGGTGACCTGTGTGGAACGGTTCTTTCTTACAAGCTTGCCATCTATGAGTTGACAAACGAGGCACACTGCACCATCTTAGATAGGGGTTACCTTGTAGCGTCGCTTTCCCTTTTCGACTTCGCTGTAAGCCTCCTTGATGCGTTGCACTAGGGAGCGGTCTGAAGCCTTCCCTGAGTAAAATTGTTGAGGGTCAAGTCCCTGCATGCTTAATCCTGTATTCAAGTGGATCAACACCGAATCCACAATAATCCACCGATTGAGCCAAAGGTATCAGCCATGGTAGCACGACAAGAGAAGTTTAACGCAAGCGTTAAATTTCTGGTGATGGCCAAAATGGGGAATCTTCATCACATTTAGTATAGTGGACTGCACAAGCTCCTTAATCCATGGATGAGAGACCATGCGAGGCTTATTCCCAGTTGTTTTCATTAAGTATCTGTGGGGTGCGAGCATAGCATAGTTCTTTCTATCTCTAAGTTTGAAGTTGATTTTCTTTAGTAGTAGGATTTGTTCTAACTGACTCCCAACTACGTGTATTCCTTTCGGGATATACGCGATGATCAGAGTGTACTCATAGTCTCATGGAATGCTGTCGCGGTTAACCATGCCAACCAAAGGTGTGATGTACTCTGGTAATATTGACGAGATCTGCTTCGCATTAGCCAGATCGTCGCGATGCTTACTTCGCTGCTCAATCGCGGGGTTAGTACGACCATAACGTCGTCCAGTCAAAGGGGAAGTCTGCAGTCCCCTGGTTGACGATGTCTGTACTCCTTTAGACATAGCTCTATCAGCCATGAACTTCTTAAGAACCTCCTTGACGAACTTCTCTAACTTAGTACGTTTGCCCGACATTCTCACTGTTAAACAGGTAGGGTAGGGTAGGCGAACGAACAGGCGGGGTAGATAAACAAATGGCGATGTCTAGCTTCTAATAACACAGCTTGACACACAATCAATTCTCTTCTTGGCTCAGTTATTCATGGGTGGCAAAAAGTGGTCCTAGCGCAGCGACCAACGGGTTAAATAAGTGAGCATCATAACAAATCCTTCCAAGCGACAGGAATGATTCCATCAATGCGAATCTGTCTATTATGCCACGGTCTCAACGTCCCAAAAGCGGTCCATCCGCTCATAAATGCATTTTCTAGCCGTTGTTGAGCGTCATTCTAATGGGCGGGGCACCTCCAACGGTCATATAGCTTCACCAGGGCGAAGTCCCATTCTGCATGGTCCTGTTGTTTCGGCGAGGTTCAAATCCTGCGAACCTGCCTCCTGCAAGGTTCTAGTGTGTGAAGTCTTCCATCTGTTCTCTGTAGCTTCCTGTAGATTTTCTAGCTTGGCTTTCTTTTTACTGAGCTTCCTTGCCTTCTTTCCCGTGATCTGAGTTTTTCTAACAGTTTCTGGAATCCTCCTTCCATTCTTATTCTTATCCTCTCCTAGCGTAGTGACTTTGCACTGCTAATGTGCTCTCGAAGGGTTTGAAGTTAATATCCCTTCTCTAACTACTTCCTGGGTGGATATGCTTCTTTATTGCATGGATAGGTCCTTCAAACCTTCTTGCGTTATTTCAACCTCGACAACTAATTCTCTTTCCATCTATTGCTTCGCCTTATCTTCTTGTTCTTCTGTTAGTTGGTCTATTTTTCTAGCTATGAAATCCCTTAGTTCTTGCTTTTTCTTTTCTGTAGCTTCTTCCTCTGCTTTCCTTTTGATTTGATCCTTCTCAATCCAAGTCTTTCCTAACAAAAGTGGGAAAGGGGCGTTGTTCTCAACAAAATTAATGACTTCAAATTCCTCTTTAGTTGATGTTCCATGAATGATAACAGGTACATTAATAACTCTTCCACATAAGGTTATCATCTTTCCCTTAAACAAGCCTATCCTTCCCAATGAAGGTACCATAGTAGGCTTTCCCAAAATTTCCTAAGTATCTCCTGTCATAATTTTCACTTGTGTTTCCTCATCCAAGACGTAGTCTATGTCAAAGTTTTCTATTCTTGTACTTATGCACTGATTTACTTTCAGGATCTTTGGTAAGCTGACATCTTTGTGATCATTCATTGTTTCTTTCAACTGTGATAACATTGTCTGAGCTTTCTTTGATTCTTTCTCTTTATGATTGTCTAACATGCTCTTAGTCTCTTGACTTGCTTCATAGTTTTCTTGTCTCATGTTCATCCTTTCAATTTTAGCAATCATCTTTGGACAATCCTCAACCTCTTGACCAACAATTTTAGAACAAAGACAAATAGGACCTGTACCAGGGCATTCCTTAGCAAGATGTCCTGGTCTTCTACAGTTATAACATAGTGTCAATCCTCTCTTTCTATTGTATGTTCCCCAACCTCTCCTGTAATGCGCACTGGGATCACAGTGCTAGACCTGCAATCTACAAAAATTATTTCTAGGTTCCTGCATCCACTTATTAATCCAAAAACTCTTTCTATGCATAGGAATACCATATCTTTCTTCATTTCTATTAGATTTACTTAGATCAACTCTTTCTTCCAACTGCGCCCTAGCTTTCAGACTAGGGCAAAATCTATTAAACATACTTAACTTCATGCTTTCGAAACGAAAATTTTCACTTATCTTACTCTTATCAAAGCACAAAGCTTTGTCTCTTTTAAGATCTTACCTATTTTCTTCAGATCAGATTTCTTTCTTATCACAGAGCTTCGCAAGTCAATTAGAGTACTATGTACTATAACAACATATCTACGCACAGAGCTTCTCTTTTCTTTACTTCAGTTCCCAACAATCACAGTTTTAGGTCCCGACAATGGAACCATTTGTTGGCATAGGGGTAGACCCAGGGTTCAACGCTTCAACAACGCACCAACAAAACTCTAACTATTGACCCTTTCAGCAACACTGCGAAGCAGGGGGGGTTACAGGACTCAAGTGTCTGTAACCGAGCTGGGACATAGATCTGTGATAATAACACTTCACAGAGTATTCTAGCAACACTTAGAAGGTGATATGCATTAGTTCATTAACTTCATTAACATCGCAGAACAAACCCCAAGAGAGATCGACACAATAAAAATAAAGATTAAGCATCTCTACCACTTAGCACATAGCATTAACTTAGATCTAACATTCATTCACAAGTAAAGCAGTAAGCACCAACATATCTATCTATCATATATAACAAGCAAAGCACTGAGCATATTCATAACATAAGCAACACAACACAAAGCAACCAAAGACACAAGATTTACATGGTTCACCCCAGTGTGGTTCTACGTCCACCAACTGCTTCGTCTTCTTTATTATTTTTCAATCTCTTACATCCCTTCACTCATGTGCACTAAGCCATGGAGCTGAGCTTCGCATAGGATAGGAGATCTGCGCACTGCGCACCAGATCCTCCTTCCCAAAATTAGGTCATGTCACAAAACCAACTTCTTTATCGAGCAAAGAGTCTTACATACAAGTTATGTTGCACAAAGCAACTCAGAACTACTTGCACTTAGCCTTGCAAGCTATTGACTTCTTTCTACATTACATTCTTACTTATTTATACTTTTACAATTCCTTACAAAAAGGCCTAAACATGGGAGAACCCATGGGCCGACATCCCATAACCCATTACAAAAACCCTAAGGGACCCCTTGCTGGGTCCACATAGCTCGCAAAATAAGTGAGATCCGCGATCTCAGTTCCGCCATGGCGCTCCATCTTCGACCCTCACGTCGAAGTCCAAAAGGTGGTCCAAACCTGACCAAGGTTTCCTCAAAACTTGGTCGAGGGCTAACAATATACTTTGTTCTTGAGTAAATTATGTGTTGTTGTGTATTGTGCAATTAGATGCATTCATAATGTTGTTAAATGCATGTAAATTCTCAATGCATTGCATTTAATTATGACATTATTTATTGTGTGTTTACTCTGAGTTTTAAGCAGTTGTATACTATTGTGTGAATTTTGATTTAGTTGCAGTCATGTTTTAAGAATGTTGTTAATTGCTTGGGTGTTCTTAGCACACATGCATTTGATTTAATTGTATCAGAAAATTTTAAATTGTTGGGTTTAGTAGTGGGGACACTACACTCGCCATTGCTATTATCTTATATGGTTGTGAAGTTTGGGGCTAAGTATCTCTAAAGAATCATGGAGAAATATAGAGCAAATTCAAAAGTGTTTTATAACTTACAATCTCAAAATTAAAGGCAATACACCCTATCCTATCCTCATAATAGAAACAAGTCTTTCCCCCATTGTGAGCACAACAATGACCATGTACCTAATGTACAAGAATAAGATAAACAACATGGAAGACATGAGGCTTCCTAAGATTGCTTCAAAAACCATTCAAAACCACCTGCGACTCAAGTAGGGGTAGTATAAAGATGCAAAGTCTTGGCTAAATAATTGGGGAATAAAGGAAGATGCCACTTTGCAGAATAACGATAATATTAAAGTATTATTTCAACTAAATTTAATGAGAAGTTGTGGTGTGGTAAATAATTAGAAGATAAATGAAAATTAAAATAATATAAGGAGGTGATCAACCCTATCTAGAAGATATAAAATCTCTCTGTTTTGACTAGCATAGAGAAGAAAATCAACATTGCTAAAATAAAAAATCTCTCTGTTTTGACTAGCATAGAGAAGAAAATCAACATTGCTAAAATAAAACAAACTCTCATGAGCTCCATAGTGAAACATGGCATTGGATAGTTCACAAAACATCATGGGTTGAAAGAATTTATCATCTTTGTGACACTAAGAGGGTTGAAGATGAAAAACACTTTCTCTTAGAATGCTCTGTGCACACCCACATTATATCACAATTTCAAAAAATTTGTTGCAATATCGATCTCCTTAACCTTTTAACTCATAAAATCTACAATGATCTTAAAAACGTTTCTCTTAAAGCTTTTCACACATGAAAAAAATTATTATAAAGCAAACAAAATAATTTCTTACCTTTCTTAAGGTCTGATAAACAAAATTTACCACCACCACCATTACCATAAAATATTATATAAAAATATTAACTTAACCAAAATCATATTCATAAATTATAAACTAAGAGAAGATCAAATTCATAAATTTAAACTTACAAGAGATAACTTGTAAACTCTGATAAACCAAATTTACCACCACCCCCTTACCATAAAATATTAACTTAACCAAATTCATATTCATAAATGATAAGCTAGGAGAGGATCAAATTCAAATTTACCACCACCCCCTTACCATAAAATATTAACTTAACCAAATTCATATTCATAAATGATAAGCTAGGAGAGGATCAAATTCATACATTTGAACTTACGAGAGATAACTTGTAAGAGAGGTGACTTTTGATAAAACTTATATGGCAAACTTGCGCCCATTAAGTGCACGCAAAGTTTAGCACGAGCAATGAAAAACGAATCTAGTTGAAGTAGGTTGGAAGTTGGAACTTCTATTTTCGTAGGTTACTAAAGTAGTTATAGTCTCCGTATAAATGGTTGAACAGTTAACTAGTATAACTATGATACAAATGTTTTACTTAATTAGTATCGTATTACGTGGGGTATCTCTACCTTAATAATATATCATAATATATATAGAGTTTATTTAATATTTATAGTAAATTAAATAAGTTTGTTTGAAAAAGTATGATGAGTTAATTTGAGTGGTTGAGAGTTGTGAATAAAAAATATGGTAGGTTAATTTGAGTGGTTGAGAGTTGTGAATAACAAGTAACATGTCTAGAGGTCAAGTCTTCACTTCTTAGGTTGGTTGCCTCTAGGTATATGTACCTCATTTGATGTCCATATCGAGTTAGCATTATAATAGTTTACTTGGCCCACATTACACAAGGTCACTCGATGTTCTTGGTGGACTCCCTCTCTCCAATGATTTGACTATGTTCATTTTTTAACTTGCTTCATATTAAATACTTTGCACCATTCACTTGAATATTAGATAATTGGATATGTGTTGTGGTTGAAGTGGTTTTGGTGGAGTTTGGTCCTTTTTAGTTTTGTGGTTGAACCCATGACACCATAGGGGTGTGTGTATAACTAGTAATGGTGTAAATTAATAAGTTTATCAACTCAACTTCAACTTCTTTTTCATTGAAATTCTTTCCTAATAGGAATGTGGCAGAAAGTTATAGTTCCACTTGATTGATAGAACTTTAACCTTGCAACTTTGGTTTTAAGGATTTTGACCATTTTAAAATGACATTGATCTAGGAATTTTGAAAAAATGAATAAATCAAAGTTGAACTTTGCCTCCATTTAGTTTGTCCACTTATTAAATATCTCCACTAAAGATATCGTAAAAAATAAAAACAAACTCAAAATGAATGCAATAATTATATAGAGATGTAGTCTAAACATTAGTTCCTTTTTTCAAAATATTGGGAAAGAAAAACTATATTTTTAACATGAAATTTAATAAAAATCATTTTAAATTGATGGAATTGCAAATATCAAATGTTAATATTATACAATTAGATTGCAATAGGGGTATTGGAGACTCCATTTTTACATTAAAAACAATAATTTTATTAATATAAAATTACAATTTTGAAAAAACACTCCATTTTCATTTTCACTTTCATAGATTTAAAAAATAAAATAGAAAGAACTGGTAATATTCAACATCCTCCATTTTTATAAAATCCACTTAATATTATAAAAATACCATTCCATACCATTAAAAAACATAAGAAAATATAACAAACTTATAATATAGGCAACAACATTGTAAGCAATTTTAAATCCCACTATCTATAATCCAACTACTGCAATATTCAATACTACACAACATTGTAAACAATTTCAGATGACACGACCTATAATCCAACTGCAAGAGCATTCAATGCTGCATAGTAGAGTGAATATTACTCAACATTATATCAATGAACAACTCATTTTCATTTTCATGGTATAATGAAGGGTTTACACCCTATAGATGAATCCTTCCAAAATGCTTACAATAGGTAACTTCAATATCCAAAATGATATGGTATCACAAGAAGAAGATAGTGGTATTAGTCATAAAACCAGTGATGCCTGGCCTCCATCGTAGAACAGTTGTTGCTGCTGCTGAAACCCAACTTAATGCCAACATAAATCTTAGAGTGCTCTGCGACGAGGGCCGAATGAGAGATGCGGTTGGTATACTGCATGGGACGAATCACCCCGTCCGACCTTGCACATATGCCCTCCTATTGCAGGGATGCATTAAGAACAAAGCCTTGCCAGAGGGCAAACTCATCCACGCTCACATCAACGAGAGCGAAACCATCCCCGACACTTATTTGCTCAACACGCTCCTCAACATGTATGTTCATTGCGGAGCTCTGATGGATGCTCGCAAGGTGTTTGATGAAATATCCCAACGAGACGACTTCTCATGGAATGTGATGATCGCTGCTTATGCCAGACATGGGATTGTAGAGGAGGCCATGAATGTCTTTTACCAAATGCAGAGAACAGGAACTGAACCCAATCAATTCACCTTTGCCAGCATTCTACCAGCGTGTGCTCTTTTGAAGTCTCTGGAACAGGGAATGGAGATCCACGAGAAGATAACCAGAGGTGGCTTTGAATCCGATGTGTTTGTGGGGAGTGCCCTTGTAGACATGTATGCAAAATGTGGGAGTATAGAGGATGCACGCGAACTGTTTGACAAAATGCCTGAACGAGATGTCGTCTCTTGGACATCAATGATTGCAGGGTATGCGCAGAATGGCAGGGGAGAAGAGGCCCTCAAGCTTTTTGACCAGATGCAGATGATCGGCGTGAAGCCAAACTTGAAAACCTTTGTCAGTGTTTTGCCTGCGTGCGCGAACTTGGCTGCTCTGAAAAAGGGTGTGGCGATCCATGAAGAGCTGATTCGGTGTGGATTTCGGTTCGATGTCTTTCTGGAGAGTGCCCTCATAGACATGTATGCAAAATGTGGAAGCATAGAGAAAGCACGCGAGTTATTTGACGATACATGGCAACGGGATGTTGTCTTGTGGACGGTGATGATTACAGCATATGCACAGAATGGACGTGAAAATGAGGCTCTGAAGCTTTTTCGACAAATGCGGGCAGCCGGAGTGAAGCCGAATGCCAAGACCTTCACCAGTATTCTTCCGGCATGTGCTAACTTGGCTGCTCTGGAACAGGGCATGGAGATCCATGGAAAAATAATTCGGTCTGGGTTTCATTCTGATGCCTTTCTGGAGAGTACTCTGATAGACATGTACGCAAAATGTGGGAGCATAGACAAGGCGCGTGAACTGTTTGACAAAATTCATCAACAAGATATTGTTTCATGGACAGCTATGATTGCAGGATATGCCATGCACGGCTGCAGCAGGGAGGCCCTCAAGCTCTTTCAGCAAATGAGAGATTCTGGCATGAATCCGGATCATGTCAGTTTAGTTTGTATTCTGTCAGCATGTTGTCATGCAGGTCTAGTAGATGAGGGCTATCAATACTTCAAGAGCATGAGTGAGCATTATCACATTACTCCTGCAATGGAACACTATAGCTGCATGGTTGATCTTCTTGGCCGTGCCGGGCGCCTGGATGAAGCACACGAATTTATTAACAAAATGCCAATAGAACCTGATGCTATTGTGTGGAGGAGTTTGCTTGGTGCTTGCAGGATACATAACAATTTAGAGCTGGGAGAACATGCAGCAGCACACCTATTCGAGTTGGATCCTAAAAATGCTTCCCCCTATGTGCTCCTATCGAATATTTATGCTGCAGCTGGCAGGTGGAGTGACATTGTAAAGTTGCGAAAAACAATGAAAGACAAAGGGGTTCAAAAGCCTTCTGGATGCAGTTGGATTGAGATCAATAAACAGGTGCATACTTTCAATGTAGGAGACAGGTCACACCCGCAAATGCAGAAAATCTATACAAAGTTAGAGACTTTGTCGAGGGAGATGAAAGCAGCAGGGTATGTTCCTGATACAAATTTTGGTCTAAATGATGTGGAGGAATAAAAACAGAAATAAGTTATTTGTGGTGATGGTGAGAAGTTTACCACTGATACACACTCCTTGGGAGTAGTCGTGGTGTAGACCTGCATTTGAGAATGTAGACCTCCCAAGCTATGGTGAGAAAGCCTGTGTCAAATAAGAATGGAGTTATGCATGAGCCCTGAGCTTGGCGGCCCAAAATCAAGTCATTATATGAAGAGCCTTTGCAACTGAGCTGTTCATCTCTAAGATAGCTGAACAGGAAATTTTGGTAAGGTATGCCAACAATTGCCTTGATTCCAGGACAGATGTAATCCTTGATGCTATGCGAAACAAGCTTAAGCTTACATAGAATGCCCACCTTGCATTGGTATCAGGACGAATCATTATTCTCAGCTTCTAATAATGATTACCATTTTGAGAGTAGTGTACGTTCTTCGCTAGAGCAGGCTCGCATCGTACTGCTTAAAGATGGGTTGTGCTTCTACAAATTTGCAACAGTTGATCACATGAAAGCGGCTGCATTCATTGCAAATGAAGAAATGATTTCTTCTTCTGAAAATGTTTTTGGATCTGATTTCTCAATTTTTTCTAGTGCTTACCAGTTCCAGCCAACCAATACTTATCATGGACTCTGAATTATTTTTAGGAGGGGCTACCCAAGCTCCCCAATCACGCCACTTTTCAGATCCAGATATATTTTCATGGCATGAACATCTTCAAATGTGTTGTCAATGAAGGGGCGTTTACTTATGCCATGTTGTTACCGGTCTCGAGAGCTTTAGGTTGTCTTCAGCTCACCCCCTTGATACCTTTCTTAAAATGTTTGATGGTCATTCTTTTGGAGCACATGGAATCGATACTACTCTTCTAGTTGAGTTGGGAGGAAATATCGTAGTAATAGAAGTTTGGGTATAGGCTTCTATTGGGATGGAGTTGGGTGTATGAGATGAAGGCAATAAGGCAATAATGTCTTCAATCTTTTGAATGATCAAATTTCCTTATTAGATTGTAACCATTGACCAATTGTCTTATTGTGCTTTTATCAAAATCTAAGTATGGAATGAACATTCCATTTGTGGATGGTTCCATTGTGTCATTACAAAGCATAGGCTTTGGAATGTTTAAAGATTCATCCCTCATTGATACTTTCACTACTACATTTGGGTATGAAACTTGACATTGTTTGCCATGTTGATGGAAAAATTGATTGTTGTTGGAAATTTTTAAAAATGATTGAAAATTACACGGTTTTTTCTCTTTTTGTCTTTGGACAATTGTCGTAATTCAAAGATGAACCATAATGACGTATTTCCGACATATTATCATCTGAATTACAATGTTAATGAGCCTAGACCAAATAGGATCATTAATATATTATTAACCGTTGATAAATATGACTTTGTCAATTTTGATTAGGTCAAATGATTGTTAGTGTTTTGACATTTTCGTAAATGGTATATATATTTTTTTGTGAATAAAAAGTGGATCCTTATATTAATTCCAGCCGAGAGCTTACAAAAAGACCTGCATCCTATCTACATACAAAGATGCCTGCAACCTATCTGCTGACAAAAATGCCCACAACCTATCTGCTTACAAAAATGCCTGCAACCTATCGGCTTACAAAGATGCCTTAGATCATTGGGACCAGATTGACGGTTTAGATCTCCTTGAGCACCAATGATCCAGATCCGCTCTCGCATTTCGCGATTTCACGTATCGCGACTTCGCAATTTGGGCTGACAACTCTCTCCATGCTTCGAACTCCTGATTGCCGAGTTCCGAAAATTTTCTCGTGTCAGATCAATGGGACCAGATCGACGGTTCAGATCTCCTCTAGCACCAACGGTCTAGATCTGCTCTCGCATTTCACGAATTCGTGACTTGGGCAGACAACTCCCTCCATGCTTTGAGCTCTCGAAACCCAAGTTCTCGAAATTTTCTTGCGTCAGATCAATGGGGCCTCGACGATTCAGATCTCCTCGAGCACTAACGGTACAGATCCGCTCTCGCATTTCGCGGTTTCGCGTATTGCGACTTGCGCTGACAACTCCCTTCATGCTTCGAACTTTCGATTGCTGAGTTCCCAAAATTTTCTCGTGTCGGATCAATGGGACCAGATCGACGATTCATATCTCCTCTAGCACCAACGGTCCAGATCCGCTCTCGCATTTTGCGACTTCGCGACTTGGGCATACAACTCCCTCCATGCTCCGAACTCCTGAAACCCGAGTTCTCGAGATTTTCTCGTGTCAGATCAATGGGGCCAGATCGACGGTTCAGATCTCCCCGAGCACCAACGGTCTAGAACCACTCTCGCATTTCGCGACTTGGGCTTGCAGCGCCCTCCATGGTTCGAACTCCCGATTGCCGAGTTCCCAAAATTTTCTCGCGTCAGATCAATGGGACTAGATCAACAATTCAGATCTCCTTTAGCACCATCGGTTCAGATCCGCTCTCGCATTTTCAATTTCGCGTTTCGCGACTTGGGCAGACAACTCCCTCCATACTCCGAACTCCCGAAACCCGAGTTCCTGAAATTTTCTCTTGTCAGATCAATGGGACCATATTGACGGTCCAGATCACCTCAAGCACCAACGGTCCAGATCCTCTTTCGCTTTTTGCGACTTCGCAAATTTAGGAAGCAACAACCTCCGTGCTCCTGACTTCTGATTATCGAGGTCCCTAAATCATCTGCCAACTGATGTTCTTCTGTGCTCTCTCCTGAGCTTCTGATCATTTCTGACTTAGAAGAGATGCTAAGTAAACAAAGGTGGCACCCCGTCCGGATTAGGGCCATTCAACTGAGCAAGCTCCTCGCATTGCGAGGGGTGAGCTTTGGGACTGCTTGGAATCGTGGAGAATGATCTGCTACATAGATTCAACCCCTGCATTGGCCAGTCTGTCTGCGACTTTGTTTGCACTTCGCTAAATGTGTGAAGGGGTTAGAGTTAGAGAGGGTCTGAGAAGAGCCTGGAAGCTGTGAAGAGGGCCAAGGAGGCGCCAACTGGGAGTGATTTTCCTTGGAGCTTTGCCATTCAAGATTTTTGTTTCCAAGTCTATTATGATTTTGGAGTCTCCTTCAATGATCAGACATGTGAGGTTTTGATCTAGTGCCATTTGCACTCCTTTGATAAGACCCCAAAGCTCTGCTGAATTGTTGGTGTCGCATCCAAGATTTTCTGCGATGAGGCTTTGAATTGCCTAAGCTGTTTCTTATGACCGCACCATAACTTGAGTGTCCTGGATTGCCTTTTGATGCGCCATCAAAATTGACCTTATGGAAGCCTTGCGGGGGGAGGAGCCACTTAGAGGGGTTGAGGGCTTTTGAAAAAAGGGGGGGCTGCTGAGGAGGTGTGGAGTGTGCAAACGAGAAGCCCCAGGAGTTGAGGAGCAAGAGCTCACCTGGGTTAGTTGGGAAGTCTTCCTTGGTCCATGATTGTAGCTGAAGTGTTTCCTGGAGATGCAGGAGGATTGTGTTCCAGAGGAGGGTGGGAGGAGATGGCTGTGAGTGAAAGATTCTTTTGTTCCTCTCTTTTCGTAGTTGCCAAACTATGAAGCTTGGTAAGAGTTGCCAGGTTCTGTTCAGGATAGGACTTTTGAAGGAACTGGAGCCCCAGTCCCTGATGATACTTATGATGCTGTTTTTAACTCGTTTGGTTCTTCTAATGAACTAAGTGGCCTGGTTCCAGATGTTCTGACTGAGTGGACAGTTATTTAGGAGGTGCTCCACGGTTTCTGCCTGGAGATGGCAGATCAAGGGGCCGATGAAACCTCGTTTTTGAAGATTGTCCTAGGTTAAGATCTTGTTCTGAAGTAGAAGCCAGAGGAAAGTAGAGATTTTGGGCCAGAGTTTTGATTTCCATATTGTTGTCCCGATGCTATCTTTCTGAAGGTTATGGAATTTCTCCTGAAGAGTGTATCCCTCCTTGAGAGTGAAGCTTCCATGAGGTGTGTATCCCCATCTGAGAATGTCTTGGTTTGTGCTTTTTCGGATTCGCCTTTGGGTTGTGGCTTGTTTCCAGTGCTGCAGGTCACAATCCATTGCCACTTGGAGTTCCCGATGAGTAGATTTCTAGTTTCGCCAGGGAGAGATGTTGGGGGTATCTGTCCACAAATCTGCCACTTTGAGAGTGGTCAGATCTTGAATGTGATTTTCGTAGGATTGTAGATTTTCTTCTAGTTGTAGGGGTGGCATTTGTTGCCAGGAATCCGTCCAGAATAGGGCATTCTGGCCATTGCGGACTTCCCAGAAAGCATGTTCCTGTATGAGTGGTCGGTTTTTCTAGGCTGTATTCTAGATGTTGGAGCCTTGGATTTGCTCCTGCATTCTTATGAGTTGATTTTGATGCGTGTTTGGGGCATATTTGCATTTCCAGAGTTTTGCCTAGATCTTTGTTGGTGTTTTGAGCCATCTCCACCAAATTCTTGCTTCCATGGTGCTATTTAATTTTCCAGGGTCCTGAAGGCCGAGACCACCTGAAGATTTGGGCTTGCAGACTTTGTCCCAACTGACAAGGGCCCATTTTTTGTTCGAGTTGTGTCCATGCCATAGAAAGTTTTTTTGCAAATTCCTTATATTCTTTATGACAGATTGGGGGGCAGCTAGGGCTGAGAAGAGGTAAGCTGGGATGGCTTGGAGGACTGACTTTAAGACAACTAATCTGGCTGGAAGGTTGAGGGAGTGAAAGGTCCAGTTGTTGAGACGGTTGGTGATGGAGAGTAGGAGGGAATCCCAGGAGATGTTTCTGGATGCAGAGTCAGAGAGAGGGAGTCCCAGGTAGCGAGAGGGCAGAGTGCAGACAAGGGTATTCAAAAGTTGAGAAAGGTGTTGTTGGATTGCTACAGGGGTATTAAAAAAGAAGAGCTGCGATTTGGCCAGATTAAAGGTAGAGCCGAAGGATTCGCTGAAATCGAGAGGATGGAAATTAGTTTAATTGCTTCTTGCACGGTGGGGGTGTTCATTAGCAGTGTGTCATTGATAAATTGGCTGTGGGAGGCTGCCGGTTGTATCCCATGAAGAGGGAGGCCTTGGAGGGATCCATTTGAATTGAGGCCTTTATATAGCGTCCTAGTCCTTCAACCATTATGACAAAAAGGAAAGGGGAGAGAGGGTCGCCTTGCCTTATTCCTCTTCAGGGGGAGAAGGGTTGAGAGGGGACGCCATTGACGAGGATCGAGAAAAAGGTTGAGGAAATGAGGTTCATTATCCAAGAGATCCAATCCTTGTTGAAACCAAAAGCCGATAGGAGAGCTTTCATGTATTGCCAGCTTAATTTGTCAAAATCTTTTGAAAGGTCAAGTTTTAGAAGCATACCTATAGTGCGGGTGCTTTTGAGCGAGTGAATGATTTCATGGATAAGTATGACGCTGTCCATGATTTGCCTTCCTTCGATGTATCCTGATGGCTCCTTGGAGATGATGAAGGGGAGAATTGGCTTGAGTCTTAGAGCTATGACCTTGGAAATAATTTTGTAGATCACTTTGCAAAGAGCTATGGGTTTGAAGTTCTTCGGATTTGTGACCCTTTCTTCTTTGGGAATTAGAGTGAGGAAAGTGGCATTTAGGGCTGGAAGAACTTTGCCTGAGCTACGTGATTCCCCCACTAGCTGCCACACTTCCTCCCTTAACATAGGCCAGCAGGAGTGGAAGAAGTCTGTTGTGAAACCATCTGGACCTGGAGCCTTGCCTATGGGTAAATCCTGAATAGCCTGATCCACTTCTGCTTGCGTTATTGGTGTCATGAGAGCCTCATTCTGTTCTTGGGTGATTATAGTTGGGATATTTTGGATCACCCACTCTATTGCTGAGGTGTGGTCCACATTGGGTTATGAGAGGAGATCCTTGTAGAAATCTGTCAGCTCGTGCGTTATTTCCTGATGAGTTAACAATGTGTTGCCTTTGTGATGTGATTGATGAGTGGTCTGTGGACCATGGAACGGTGGAAGAATTTGGTGTTTTTCTCTCCCTCATTGAGCCATTGAACCCGTGATTTATGTCTCCACAAGATTTCTTCCTGCTTGTGTCTTTCTTCTAGTTACCTTTTGAGTTCATTCTCCTGCTGCTGCTGAGTGATTGTATATCCTGCATGAATGATTTGTCATTGAAGGTTCTCTAGTTTTTGTTCTAGCATTTTCCTTTCCTGGAAAATGTTCCCAAAGACTTCTTTGTTTCATTTGCGCACCTGTTGTTTGAAATATTTGAGTTTTTGCTGGAAGCAATACATTTTTGTACCTCTTTGTGTTTTCGCAGTGCTCCACCATTGATGGGCTAGCTCCTGGAAATCTGGATGGCAGAGCTAAAATTTCTCAAATCTGAAGGGTTTAAGCTTGGGGGTAGCAATAGTGTCAACCCAGAGCTGAACCGGCCAGTGGTCCGAGCCTGCCTTCGGGTGGATGTTGGAATCTACTAGGGGGCCTTCCAGAAGGAGAGTTTTCGAGATGAGGAAGTGATCAAGACTACATGCTATTTGTTGGTGACATGATCTTTTGTTGGTCCAGGTGTAGGTGCTATTGCCATTCTCAATATCTACCAGTCTGATGTTTTCTATGAGTTCCTGGAATTTTGCATTGTCCTGCTCCAGGCGCTTTTTCCCCCCTCGTTTCTCCTATAGCGTGAGAATCGTGTTGAAGTTGCCCCCTATTATCCATCGCTTGCCTTTTGCTAAAGAACCTAGGTAAGCCAGGCTCTGAAGAAAGAGGTCTTTGTCTTGGCTGTTCTGCAGTCCATAGGCATTTGTGATCATTCCTTCCTTGTTCGAGCCTATGGCTCTGTAGTGCGCTGTGATGGTACTTGGAGTGGAAAAACCCTGATCAAGGATGACTGTAGCAGGATTCCATAGGATGGCCAGACCTCCTGAGGCCCCTTTTGAGTCCGTTTGATAGGATTCACAGTTACGCCAACATCTTTTGATGATATCTTTTGCAGTTTGCCCTATACATTTCGTCTCTTGTATTAGGAATATATCAGGGTCTTCCATTTTGATGCAGTTTCGGAGAATCCTTTGCTTGGATTTTCCATTTAGGCCTCTGATATTCCAGGGGAGGATCTTCATAGTTAATAATTTGGTGGGTGTGAGAAGGAGCTCTCTGAGAGCTTGTGTATATGTCCCGAGTTGATCATATAGTTTCCCGCCTCCTTTATTAGTTGGTGAGCCGATTTTTTGCCCCGTCGCTTGTTTTCTTTTTGGTGTCTTCTTGGATCTAGGTTTGGGTCTATGCTGTTTCCCAGCCTGGAGGTGGCCCCTGTTGATGAGTCCATAAATACCTTGTGAACTTTCCTTAGTTGGTCCTCTGGTAAGGTATGGAGATCCTTCTTGTTGAGTGCTTCTTCTAGCCTATCTAGGTCGATTTCTGCTAGGTCCCGCTCATCCATTTCCATAACTGTGTCTTATTCTCTTTCTGGTTCTTTCCTGGAGGCTGGGTGAGTCGGTGGATCTACTTGATTTGCTGGGGTTTGAAGCCCTAGAGACGGATAATCTTCCCTGCGCTTGCTATGTTCTTTCCCCACATTCTTGTGGGGGTTTTCCACCTCTTCTGCCTCTGGAAGGCGATTGAGGGATTCAAATGAGTTGTTGTTCGGGTTCTTTTTTCCGTTGCCAGTTGTGGGCTTCTTCTGAGCTTGTTTCCTTTGATTTTGAACCTGGGTGAATCCTTCCTTTGGTTTCTCTTCAACTTCCTTTTTTTAGGGGGCATTTAGAGGGTGGTCTTTGAAAAGGTGCCCGTGTTCATGGCATTTTCTGCTTTTGAAAGGGATGTGTTCACAGTCTATGGTTTGGGCCCATTCCTCATCTTGGTATTCTAGGGTAACTGTACCTAGCAGAGCTTTGGAGATGTTCATGTAGACACAAATTCTTGCATAGGAGGTGTATTTTCTCTATTTGGTAGCTTCAAAAGATTTGATATAGTTACCCAAGGTGTTACCTAAGCCCATTAAAATTTCCTCTAACCAAAACTCTTGAGGTAGGGAATAGAAGCGGATCCAAACCGGTGCATAAGCAAAGTTTTCCTTTTCTGGGCAGAAGCGATCCATCCATAAACGCAGGTAGAGACCAACATAGTTGTAGAAATACAGTCCTATTTCGAAGATCCGGTCCTTGTCCTCCAGGTTGTAGAATATTATTGTAAAGAATCCTTTGGAGCTTAGTTGAAGCTCATAGTCTCCCTTGGGGTTCGACCACACCTTGATCCAACGAGCTAGGTCCTTTTCTAAGGGTCAGAGACCTAGGAATTTGCCTATGAGGGCATGGTCCCTCATGAACTATGTACGCTCCCCTATCCTGGCAGTTTTGATAACATACCTAGGTGCAACCGGGGCTTGGGGGATACATTTGCGGGTATCCAGACCTGGGCTGCTTTTGGATGTGAGGACTCTGCATCCATATTCGATTCCTTGCTTCCAACCACTTCTTCTTGTAGGCATTGTTCTCACATGTGTAGAGGCGGCTCAAAGGATGGACGACGCACTTTAGCATTCTCCGGGTCATTTGCTGCGGCGTTACGGTAAGAGGGGGCTTTCACCCCCCCTTATGTGCCCATTTTTCTGTGGCGTTCAGAGCCGCTGAGCAACAACGTTCAATGTGTACAGAGGAGGTCAGAAGGGGTCAGGTCGGAGGGGATCTGGTACATTAAAGCCCTAAACCTTGCAGGGTGCATGCAGAGCTCTGAAAAAATCTCCCGCAACAATTGAGGGTTATGGTTGTAATAAATTGTAAATGGTATATATGAAAATCAAAGATATATGGAAATGATTATGTGATACATGCGACATTTGTAATAATTTTTTTGTCATTATTTTGACAATTGAAAAAACCTTTTTCTATCTACTTTTAACATCCATTTTTTTAGCTACAGAGTTTGAATTCTCTATATTATCCAATTTCTCTTTATTTCAACAAATTTT
>ML813939.1:287401-301021 GCA_009831015.1 Picea engelmannii
AGGTAAACAATATAGAATTATAACATGTAATTTATTCACATTCACAACATATTAAATAGTAAAATACATAGAAATAATACATCAGAAAGGAAATAACCATAACACTTATCTTTTAAGAAGTAATTTCACCAACTAGTTGTGTATGAGGGACGTTCCTACCAATCATAGGATTTGTTTCTCCAATTCTCTCAATAACAAGCCACCCCAGAGTTGAGGCTATGATTTCACAATAACAAATGACTCCTATGTCTATCTAAGCTCGCTCACACAACCAAATACCCAATAAATTTATGGCATATAGATTTCTATAGCTTTTCTAACTACCCAACTCTCTTCCCTATCTTTCACAACTCAAGGGATGTAATCCCCTTCTTATCATCATCACCTACAACATCAATAACAACCTGCCATCACATGGCATCAACTTTTTGGGCCATACTTCATCTGAGTAATCAAGCATGATGCTTGAATAAGTGAGGTGTTGAAACCTGCGCACTCAACTAAGTGTCCTATAACACCCCAAGGTCGAGCCCCTGTTGAATTGTAATTATGTTTATAGGCTAGTGAGCCGAGTGGTTATAAGATGCGAGACTTATGTGTTTATTAGGCTGGTGAGCTAGATGCTAAGGCCAATGAGATTGATTTTGTATATGTAAACACTCGCATCATTAATAAAATTACACTGCTACATATGGACCGACCACAAAGAAGAGTTAAGGGGGACTAAGCTCCACTAGGTAGGGTAAGGGAAGGGGGATAAGTGTCTAGGCCTAGGGGCTAAGCTAGAGGGCTTACCTCTAAGGGAATAATATTTTATTATTATTTCCCAAAATCTATGGTTGACATAAGCCGTGTTGTCCTAAGTTCCTGGGAGAAAGGGGAACGAGTGCTAAGTGGAACTCATGCGGCTTCAGGAAGAAACGTTTCAACCTGGGTGCATGTAGTTTATAGCTCAGAAACCCAACTCGTTGGGGGTTCACTTCCCACTCCGACGTTGCTTCCCATCCTTGCGTCTGGACCAATTTCGAGTTTCCTCACGACCCTTACGATTCTATAGAAGTTTTTCACCTTCCCGATTGACTAGGGATTCACGCATTGAACCAAGTATCCATCATCCTCACCTATGTATCTAGCACACACCTTTGGAATCCTGCAGTCGTACTTGTGTTATCCTGTGTGTCTCCTATGAAGCCCGACACAATTGTATTTGCCTGATTCGTGTTGTGTCTTAGCATTTGGCAGTTGCCATTTTCAGTGTCCATACTCATTTTTTGTTGCTACCATCACCCGTGTGTAGCTGAATGTTGTTTCTTGTTGCTTAGGAGTTGAATTGAAGAAGTAGGTTGTCATGCCCGTGAGAAACTCTCCCAGGTGGCAGAGTTTGCTGGGAAGTGAGTTCTTCTGGAAGGGAGTCCCGTAGAAGCTACAAAACTCTGAGACCTCTGGTCCAACATGTTGCTGAAGCCTAAGGTAAGGGAGGTGTAGTAGTTGATGGAATTGTATTAGTGAAGGTGTACCCTCCTGGGGTGGAGTAGGCGTGTGGGGAATGAGGGTCTGTGGGTTGTGGGCGTAAGTGGATCATGGGATAAAAGATCCTTTCTGTTGTTTTCTGCAACTTCCTTGTTGTCCTTGCCAAGCCTAAAATTCCCTTGCCCAATGGAGTTTAGTCCCAACTCGAGGGTGACCCACTAATGAGCATGATAAGAAGTGTGGTCTAAGGCTGGGAGGGTCGTGGAAGTTCTGCACGCAGTTAGTGGTCATCTATTAAAAGATAAGTACCAATTTTGTGTTCGATGTATGATGTGTATTTGTATTTGCATTATAATTAATGAGTAATGCATGCATATATATATGATGCATGTATGTGTTAAATGTTTCTTCTGCATGAACATGTGTATGAGTAGAGTATTGGAGACTGTTTAATTGCATTCGATAGATATATATTTATAAGTGTGAATACCAGATGTTATCTCTATCTTCCGGTTAAGTTTTATATGTGGTTATTTATGCAAAGTTACTCGGTGGCATGGCTTGGCCTACTATTTAAGGCCGAGAATGTCACCGAAATTGTTTCAGAGCAGGAAAGGCAAGGTTAAGGTGGTTTCAGTAGAGTTACCCGGCAGGGGACATTACAAATTGGTATCAGAGCTAGTTGAGCTAAGTGAAGTTTCTGAGTAGTGGCGTTTCCCGTCCTGTTGGTGGCTGGGGATGTTACAAATTGGTATCAGAGCCATGGTTTCAACACTGAGTCTGGATGGGCCATGTTAGTGGAAGTTGAAGCAAAAGTTTCAGAAAAGAATAGTTGTCGAAATGGAAAAAATTCAAGTTCAGATCCCATGGTTCCTACCCGGAACCTGGAGGGGCCACGAACGAGAAATTTAGATTAGGAAGTCCAGAGAATTTTGATGTACATAGTGCTAGAAAGGGTGTTGAAAGAACACTTGGACTTTGTTCAGAACACATGAGGCGTAATAAGTTTAATAAATGGCCACAAAGAAAGAAATCACCACATTCGTTGTGTTGGGGCCGTAGGATCTATTCAGGAGAAGGGGAATCCTTCACGACCGTCAGATCTGAAGAAAGTGTAGGAGAGTTAACCTGGAATCCCTTTGGACTTCGTGACTTTGGTGAAGTTAGGTGCAAAAATAAGAGAAGGACCAAAGCCCGAAGCTCCGAAGTCTCGGAGGAGATCTACACTTTAGATCTGGGGAGAATCCTTACCGTTGGATCAAGCCAAGTTAAAAAGGGGAAAACGAAGTGGTGAAGGGTGAAATCCCCTGAAGCTCCGAAGTCCGTAGTTAAATTGGACCATCCATCAAGAGGGACACGTGTCAGCAGATTGGCTTGTTCGAGATTTCAGTGTTCGGGAGAATTAGTGTGTGCGGAGACGAGAACTCCCAAAGCCCAAAGCTTCGAATCCCCGGAGAGCCTAAGTAGTGAGTTATGATGACGTCACCTAGAGGTGACGTGGATCTCTCCTATGCCTGCCACATTCCCCCACTTGGAATGTTGACCGCTGTACTATGTGGACCCGGAGGGTAAAGAATTCCGAAAATTCAAAATTCGGGAGACTGGAAGGAAGCAGGCGTAAAAACTTCTAAAGCCTGAAATTTTGAAGTAATGTGGCATGATGATGTCATTGGGGATGACATGGACCCATGGGATGTGTGCCACATGTCAGTGGGTTTCGTACCCGCCAAAGATTGAAATGTCATTTGGAACGTGACATGTGTCACCTATCTGAGTGGGCCGCGTGTTAGTTTCTAATGTTTTTCCATAGGGACCTCCTCTCGAGTATGGGTGGTGGGGCCCTAATGGTCACGGTGGCATGTGGCACCAGTTGTGAAATCCAGAGACTTGACACTCTGGAAGAATGTTTCATAAGGGAAAGAAGGGAAGAATTTTCAAAAGTTTCATATTGCCAGGGTGACGAGACGTAATGACGTCACCAAAGGTGACATGGAAGTGTTCAGAGATTAATAGTTCGGGGTGTTGGGGATGTGTGGATGTGAAATCCTCCGAAGTCCTGAAGCTCCAAAGCTCCGAAGTCTTAGAGCTCATATGCCCAAGGTTCCATAGCGAGTTCCAGTCGTGGGATGTTGGGTAGTCGTGGACTGTTGATCCACCCCACTTCGCGAGTTCGTCAATTCGAAACTCTGAGAGAATTGTTGTTATGTGCTTTGAAAACTTCCGAAACCGGAGGCTCGAGGTCCCGAATAAGCGCCTATTGACCTAGCGCTTGGCCACAACTAATGGTCGCATGGGTTGGGGGATAAGAGAAAGGGACTAGTGCCCGAAAAATTATTGCAGAATAGAGCAGAGCTCAGAAAGAAAAGATATGCAGGGATTCTTGATTGCTCGAGAACTGTAGAATGAAATCTGAAAGTTTTCTTGAATCAGATTGGTTTATGAATAATGTGGATTTTTTTAAGGACTGATGGCTTGAAAAATTTCGGTTGACTGCACATTGTGTTTGCAGAGTTAACGATTGTCAAAACTGAACTGAATTTCTACTTTGTGCAGAGAAATGGAGGAGGCACATAATGATTCCAGTTTAGAGAATGAAGCTAGAGGAATGGATGTCCATTTGGGAGTTGAAGGATCAAACTCCAATGGGCATGGAGAAGAGATAGATAAGGAAGGAGACATGATGAAAATCATTGAAAAGTTGCAGAAAGATGTCCAGACTCACAGAGCAGATAACAAAAAGCTCATAAAATCCAGGGAGCAACAGGGAGAATTCAACATAAAGTTGATACAGAGCCTGAAAAGGATAGAAAAGAAATTGGATAAGGAGAGTGACTCTAGTAAATCAGGAAGTCACAGGTCCCCTGATGAGAAGAGGAAATCAAAGAGTGTTGGCAGACACCATCATCACTCCCAAGTGCACTCCAAGAGGAGGGCACACAGTAGTTCAATCCCATCTCCTACCAGAAAGCACAAGAGATATGGAGTGGATGAACTGAAGGGTGAAATGAACAAGATTAAGCCTCCTACGTTTGATGGAGAACATAAGAAAGATGAATATGCTGAGACATGGCTGCTGGGCATGAGGAAATATTTCCAACTATAGAACTATTGTTCTTGTGCAGAGGGAAGAATTGCCATTTACCAACTTAAAGGAAAGGCATCCATATGGTGGGATTAGCTTGTGCAAGTACATCACATCAGAGAGAAGAATGTTACATGGAGGGAATTCAAGAGACATTTTGAAAAGAAGTACTTAACTAAGAGGTATTATGACAATAAAATGAAAGAGTTCTTCGAAATCAAGCTGGGAAGTATGTCCATTGATGCGTATGAAATAAGATTCTTAGAGTTGTTGAAATATGTCCCCTTCATCAAGGATGAGATAGTTAAGATTCAAAGGTATCTGAGTGGACTACCATCTTCCATCAATGACAAGATCCAATATGATGATCCTAAAACTATGGAAGAAACTATAAGGAGAGCAAAATGCTTATATGAGCAGCAAAGATAAAAGCATACTATCCAAAAATCTTGGGAAGGAAAGAAGAAGTTTAAGAGGGAGCAAAGGCAGAAGGGAAACAAACCACCATTTTCAGGAATAGCCCTCAAGGACAGCCAGGTTTTAGAGAGCCCATGAAGGATGAAGTATGTGGGAAAATTCCAAGACAACCACCTATGGAATGTTGGGGTTGTAAAGGAAATCATAGGTACAGAGATTGCCCCCACATAAATGAAAAAGTGAGAGCTGTCCACAATGTTCAACATGCAGAAACAATGGAGGACATGGGAAGAAGTGTACCAAGGATCTATGCAGCCCTGGACAACAAGTAAGAAGAATATTAGTCACATATGATTGAAGTGGAATATATGATAAACAACCAAACCATTACTATTTTAATTGATTCAGGAGCTATTCATAATTATATAGACCCTAGAATGGTGAAAAGTTTGCATTTTCCAAGAAGCAAGCATGGAAAATCTTGGTTAGTGCAGTTGGCTATAGGAGCCAAGAGAAATTTTGTTGAGTTGGTTAAGTCTTGTCTAGTGGACATGAATGGACTGAGCACAAGGGATGAATTGAACATCTTACCTTTAGGTTCCTATGACTGTCTAATTGGGATGGATTGGTTGGGCCAACACCATGCCATATTAGACTATCATAACAAGGAATTTAATTTCCTGGACGAGTAAGGAAACCCAAGGAAAGTGCAGGGAATCTCAAGGGCAGTTACTGTCATAGAAATCTTAGCAACATAGTCAAAGAAGTGTTACAGGAAGGGCTACCAAATATTTGCAACTCATATGGATGAAGCACCTATGGATAAGGTGTCAAATATTGAAGACCATGCAGTATTAAAAGATTTTGAAGATGTATTCCAGGAGGTACTCGGACTACCCCCGAAGAGAGATATTGATTTCTCTATAAACCTGATGCCTGGAGCAACTCCAATGTCAAAAACTCTTTACAGAATGAGTACACCAGAGATGAAAGAACTGCAATTGCATCTTGAAGAACTTCTGAAGAAGGGGTATATACGCCCAAGTGTGTCACCTTGGGGTGCCCCGGTCTTGTTCGTGAAAAAGAAAGATGGGACGTTGAGATTGTGCATCGATTTCATACAGTTGAACAAAGTGACTATTAAGAACAAGTATCATTTGCCAAGGATCGATGATCTCTTTGATCACTTGAAGGATTCCAAGATATTTAAAAAAATAGATCTTAGGTCAGGGTACCATCAGGTAAGGATAAAGGATGAATACATCAACAAGACTGCCTTTAGAACAAGGTATGGTCATTATGAATTCACAGTGGTGCCATTTGGGTTATCAAATGCACCCACTATTTTCATGTGCCTAATGAATGGTGTATTCAGAGAATATCTAGACAAGTTTGTCATAGTCTTTTTGGATGACATCCTAGTGTATTCCAAGTCGGAGGAAGAGCATGAACATCATATAAGGATGGTGTTGCAAGTGATAAGAGAGCATCAATTGTATTCCAAATTGAGAAAGTGCTCATTCTATTGAAAGCAAATCCATTATTTGGGGCATATTGTTTCAAAATATGGGATAGTCGTGGATCCTGAGAAGATAGAAGCCATCGGAGAATGGTCAGCACCGAAGAATGTGACAGAAGTTAGATCCTTTATGGGTCTAGATGGACATTACAGAAGGTTCATTGCAGGGTTCTCAAGGATAGCTCACCCCATCATTTTCTTGCAAAGGAAGGAGAATAAATTTAAATGGACAGAAGAATGTGAGAGAATCTTCAAGCAATTGAAGCAGTTGTTAACCAGTGCTCCAATCCTGAGGATTACAAATCCGAATGAATATTTTGTAGTGTGTACATACGCATGCAAAGAAGGACTGAGAGGATTCCTCAACCAGAATAGGTTTGTAATATGTTATGAGTCCAGAAAATTGAAAGAGAATGAAAAAAACTATGCAACTTATGATTTGGAGTTGGTGGCCATTGTACACGCTCTAAAGAAATGGATACATTACCTTGTGGGAAAGAGGTTTGAACTGAGGACATACCATAATGGTTTGAAGTATTTGTTTGATCAACCAACCTTAAATGCTAGGCAGAGTATATGGTTGGAATTCCTTTGTGAGTATGACTTTGATATCAACCATATCAAAGGAAAGGAGAACAAAGTGGTTGTTGCACTCAACAGAAGAGTGCATGAACTACATGCTACGACCATTAGCATGTATCAAACTGATATTAAAGGAAGAATTTTGGAAACTACAAATGTTGATTTGCAGTACATGGAATTGGTGACAAAGCTACAACAAGGTAAAATGCTACAAAAAGTAGAAGATTATAAATTGGAAGCTGATGGAACACTCTAGTACAAAAACCAAATTTATGTACCTAATTTATAGGAATTGAGAATAATGATCTTGAAAGAAATGCATAATGTGCCTTATGATGGGCACCTTGGATATTAGAAAATAGTGGCAACAGTCAAGAGCCATTACTTTTGGCTAGGTATGAAGAAGGAAATTGCAGAATACATCGCAATATGTATGGAGTGTCAGAAGGTCAAAGTTGAACATAGGCACCAAGCAGGGTTGCTACAACCTTTACCCATTCCCGAGTGGAAGTGGGAAGTGGTGACAATGGATTTCATCACAAGATTACCTAGAACAAATAAACAATATGATTCCATCATGGGGGTGGTGGATAAGCTTACGAAAGCTTCCCATTTTATTCCATTGAAGACCACTCACAAGGCATCTAATGTTGTCGATATCTAGGAGGGAAGTAACATGATTACATGGTATTCCCAAGACAATTGTGTCTGATAGAGACCCAAAATTTACCTCAAAGTTCTGGAAGGGTTTATTCAAAGGGTTCAAAACGAATTTGAACTTCAACACCGCTTATCATCCTGATTCTGATGGGAAGAAAGAGAGGGTGAACCAAGTGATAAAAGATATTCTAAGGATGTATGTGATGGAAAAACCATCTAAATGGGAAGACTACCTACACTTGGTAGAATTTTCCTACAACAATGGGTATCAAGCATCACTGAAGATGATCCCGTTTGAAGCACTTTATGTCTAAAAGTGAAACACACCAATAAGCTGGAACAACCCAGTTGATAGGGCAGTGGTTGGGCCAGAGTTGCTCAAGGAAATGGAAGAGCAAATGTTGAAGATTAAGCAGAATTTGAAGGCTTCCCAAGACAGGCAGAAAAGTTGTGCTGATAAGAATAGGAACCACAAGGAGTTTAAAGTGGGTGATCATGTTTTATTGAAAGTGAAATCCAACAGAAGTCCCCTGAAGCTGGGAAATTGTTCCAAGTTGGCATCCAGATATTGTGGGCCATTTGAAATCCTAGAAAGGATTGGACTAGTTGCATATATGCTTTCATTGCCTGCATCCATGACTGTACATAATGTGTTTCATGTTTCATTGCTTAAGAAATATATACCTGATGCTAATCATGTTATTGATTGGAATGTGATTCAGGTGGAGCAAGAAGGCATCTTGCATGTGCATCCGATGCGTATACTGGATCGAAAAATAAAGCAACTCTGGAATCGATCTGTAGGGCTTGTAAAAGTCCAGTGGACCTGGTACGGTCCCGAGGATGCAACATGGGAGCATGAAGATGCCATGCGGGTAGAGTACCCACATCTTTTTGAAGATTTTGGAAATCTTGTTGTTATGGTGTAAATAAGTTGCACTGAGGATAGTGAAAAAATAAGGGGAGGGGATTGTAACACCACAAGGCCGAGCCCCTACTGAATTGTAATTATGTTTATAGGCTGGTGAGCCGAGTGGTTATAAGCTGAGGGACTTATGTGTTTATTAGGTTGTTGAGCCAGATGCTAAGGCCAATGAGCCTGATTTTATATATGTAAACAATCACATCATGAATAAAATTACACTATTGCGTGTAGACCGACCACGAACAAGAGTTAAGGGGGACTAAGCTCCATTAGGTAGGGTAAGGGAAGGGGGATAAGTGTATAGGCCTAGGGGCTAAGCTAGAGGGATTACTTGTAAGGAAATACTATTTTATTATTATTTTCCAAAAGCTATGATTGACATAAGCCGTGTTGTCCTAATTTCCTGGGAGAAAGGGAAATGAGAGCTAAGTGGAACTCATGCGGATTCAGTAAGACATGGGTCAACCTGGGCGCATGCAGTTTATAGCTGGGAAAGCGAGCTCATCGGGGGTTCACTTCTCACTCTGGCATTGCTTCCCATCCTTGTGTCTGGACCATTTTTGAGTTTCGTCATGACCCTTACGATTCTCTGGAAGTTTTTCACCTTCCCGATTGACCAGGGATTCATGCATTGAACCAGTTCTCCATCATCCTTGTCTTTGTATCTAGCACGCATCTTTGGAATCCTGCAGTCATACTTGCATTATCCCGTGTGTCTCCTGTGAAGCCCAACGCAATTGTATTCACCTGAGTCGTGCTATATCTTAGCGTTTGGCTGTTTCCATTTTCGGTATCCATACTCGTTTTTTGTTGCTAACGTCACCCGTGTGTAGCTGAATGATGTTTATTGTTGCTTAGGAGATGAATTGATGAAGCAGGTTGTCAGGCCTATGAACAACTCTCCCAGGTGAGAGAGTTTGTTGGGAAGTGAGTTCTCCTAGAAGGGGGTCCTGTAGCAGCTACAATACTATGAGACTTCTAGTCCAGCCTGTTGCTGAAGCCCAAGGTAAGGGAGGTGTAGTAGCCGATGGAATTGTATTAGTGAAGTTGTACCCTCCTGGCGTGGAGCAAGCATGTGGGGAATAAGGGTTTGTGGGTTGTGGGCATAAGTGGCTCCTGGGATAAAATATCCTTCCTGTTGTTTTGTGCAACTTCATTGTTGTCCTTGCCAAGCCTAAAATTCCATTGCCACGTGGAGTTTAGTCCCAGATCGAGGGTGACCCACTACTGAGAGTGATGAGAAGCGTGTTCTAAGGTTGGGAGGTTTATGGGAGGTTTGCATGTAGTTAGTGGTCATCTATTAAAATATAAGTACCAATTTTGTGTTCGTTGTATGCTGTGTATTTGTATTTGCATTATAATTAATGAGTAATGCTTGTATATGTATATGATGCATGTATGTGTTAAATGTTGCTTCTGCATGAACATGCGTATGAGTAGAGCATCGATGACTGTTTAATTGCATTTGATAGATATATATTTATAAGTGTGAATACCAGATTTTATCTCTATATTCCGGTTAAGGTTTATATCCTCCACTCCCTTTGGACAAGGGCTCCGTCAGAATATCCTTTATCTGCTCATCGGTGGAGATGTACTAGAGCTTCACTTATCCCTTCTGGACTTTATAACGAATGTAGCAGTACTTGATATCAATGTGCTTCGACTTGTCATGGAACAAGGGGTTCTCTGAAATATTCACACAACTTTGATTATCACAATATATCATGGTCGAGTCCAATGCCTGGTCAAATAGTCCAGAAAACAACTTACATAGCCATACTGCTTCTGTACAAGCATCACAAGATGAAATATATTATGCCTCTATAGTGTTGAGTGCGACAAACTTTTTTTTCCTACTAGCCCAAGATATCATAGCAGAGACAAAACAAAAACATACACCTGAAGTACTCTTTTTGTCATTTTCACTCCCTGCCCAATCATAATCTGTATATCCATGTAGTTGTACATCATTGTTTGATACATATATTAAACCATAATTTAGCATACCACAAAAATATCTCAAAATGTGTTTTGCATTTATCCAATTCTCATGTCTCAGTTCCACCTGGAACCGGCTCAACGTGTTCACAACAAAGAAAATGTCCGACCTGGTATTAACCAAATATATCAATGAACCAATCAACTTTTGCTACATGGAGGGGTATACCAGATCATAATTAGAGTCTCTTAACTTCTTCAGATTTGTCACCATGGGAGTTTCCATGGATTTGCAATCCATCATCCCAAACTTCTGAAGGATCTTTGCAACACACTTTCCTTGACCTAGGAAGATTTCACCATGCTTCTTCCATACTTCGTGTCCCAAATAATAGTGCATGAGACCAAGATCCTTCATGTCAACTTCAGAGGCTAGATCCCTCTTACACTGAATAATGAGAGGATTTATACCTGTAAGAAATAAGTCATCAACATATAGTAGTAGAATCACAAGTGCATCATTCACATACTTGTAATAAAGGTTTGGATCATCACAGCTCTTGGAGAATCCAAGTCTCATCAAATAGTTGTCAATCTGTGCATACCAATCTCTTGGATCTTGCTTGAGTCCATATAAGGATTTCTTTAATATGCAAACATGAGACTCTCTCTGGTGCACCTCGAAACCTTGAGGTTTATCTATGTATACTTCTTCTTCAATCACTCCATTGAGAAAAGTTGTCTTCACATCCATCTGATGTAGACTCCATCCCATGGAAGATGCAAAAAATATATTGGATCTGATAGAAGTGTATCTAGCAATAGGAGAAAAATCCTCTTTCTCGGAGAACCCTCTAGCCATGAACCTTGCCTTTTATTTATCAATACTTCCATCCACTACATGTTTGATATTGTAAATCCACTTTGAAGTCACTACATGCTTCCATTTAGGTCTATACACAATTTACCATACATCGTTCTTCATGATGGATTGATATTCTTCCATCATGGATTCCTTCCATTCTTTCTGTTTGACTGCTTCTTCAAAGGTGGAAGGTTTTGTATTCACAAGATTTTTCATAAGTGCCGCATAAATAGAGAACCTGTTGGGTCTCTTTATTTCCTTGGAGCTGCCACCTAGAGCTTCATGTCCTACTACTTCCTGCAAGGTGGATTTGAGCCATTCTGGTCTCTTTCTTATCTCAGGAACAATAACTGGTTTCATAGGTTCAAGTGGCCATTCTGGTTCTTCATCAGGATGATCTGGAGAACCTTTACTTTCTTGCTTGGGATCTTCATGTTCCTCTTCATCTTTGGAGTCCATGGAATCTTCTATATATTTTCTATAAGCAATATTTTCATCAAAACTCACGTCCCGACTGACTTCAACCTTATGTTGTCTTGGAATATAGATTTTATAGGCTTTTGATGACTCACTATATCCAACGAATGTGCCCTTCTTTCTTGAAGGTTCCAACTTATTTCTTTTGTCCTTGAGAACATGAATATAAATAGGATGACCAAAGATCCTCATGTGTTCAACACTTGGTTTCTTTCTAGAGAAATATTCTTCTGGAGTCATGTTCTTCAATATACGATGAAGACTTCTATTATGAACATATAAGGCCACCATAGTTGATTCTCCATATAGAAACATGGATATATTTTGATCATTCATCATTACCTTAACAAATTATTCAATAGCTTTGTTCTTCCTTTCTGCCATGCCATTCTGTTGAGGATTGTGTGGGCACTACTACATATTGAAAAATTTGCGACGACCACTTGTGACGAAAATACTCTTTCATCGTAACATTAAAGAGAAAAAGTTCAATTATTCATTTTTTTTTCTAAATCCACCCTGTATTCGTCGCTATCTCGACGAATGTACTTTTTCTAAATTAATATGGTCAACGTTCATCGCAAGAGAGACGAATGTACTTTGTATAGATTAATATGGTCAATGTTCGTTGCAAGGGTGACAAATGACCTAACGTTAAAAGTGACCGTTAAAAATGACAAATAAATAGGTAAAAAAAAGAAATATTTTAGGTCACAGTCGTCGCAATTGCGACGCTTGTGACCTAAAATTGAACTATAAATATTTGACAATTTAAAGATGTTGCGACAATATTGCTATAACAACGACAATTCCGAAAGGGTATTTTTGTGCATAAGTTGTGCGGAAGAATGTAGTTAGAGGTGGGGAAAAAAGTAAAGCGGGTGAAAAGGGTGATGGTAGATGTTATTGCCCTAGTAAAAAATGTTGCCTCATATGTCCCGTAAGAATTTTAATAGCAACAAATACAAAACATTGTAGGAAATATGGGCACATTGATGGCGGATCAAATGAATGTCGTCCCATGGTAATTAGCTGTATATTCATTATCTTTTTTTATTTTGTCAATTATATATATATTGTTTGAATGTTTGTTATAGTATACACTAATTTTGCATGATTGTTTGTAATTATAAAGTTAGAGTTGCCCTCTAACTTTCCGCAGAATATTCCACCAAGTATTAGTAGAAATGATGTTGTACAAGCTGAGGAACATCATGACCAAGAAAATGGGGACCTCATGGAAGAAGATGAGGGGACAAATAAAGTTAATGATCCCATGGAAGAAGATGATGGGACAAATTAAATGATCCAAGATTTGTTTTTGCAGCCGAATGAGGAAGGGGAAAATGCTGGTATTTATGATGAACCTCTATTAGAAAAGGAAAATAAACGAATTTATGAAGGATCAAGAGAAAATCTTCTCTCCGCTGCATTGCTGCTAGTGAACTTAAAGGTTATGAATAATTTGTCGAACACTTGTATGACACATATCCTAAGGTCTGTAATATGTTTCATCTCATATTATACATAAATGTTGATTTTTTTCTATTTGTTTTTAGTGTTAATTAATCTGTAAAATAAGAATGCAATTTTTACGATTAATATTCTTACATTAACTAGTTATTTGTTATGTTGTAGATTGTTAGGTGAATTTTTGTTACCATCGTCAAATATTTTACCTC